>JAAGNO010005792.1:3966-115496 GCA_033439905.1 Ceryle rudis | reverse complement strand
TTCAAAAGTATAAGATTCAAAACTGTAAGTTCAAAGAATCAGAACATGTTTAATTATGTTGTAATAGTCCCTAGATAAATGTGTTTTATTTACTTCTAAATGGAACTGAAACATTAAGCTCCTTGTCAAAGACAGCAGCATCTTAACTTTTTCTTACCTGTGCAATAAGCCAATCCACTAATTTACTTGCAGGGATTACTGATTTGTAGGTCTTTAGGTGGTAGTCACGGTCTCTAAAAAAGAGAATTCAGGGAAAATCAGGACAAAAATGTACACATTTCTTTTACACTCTAAACCTGCATATCCTATTGTGAGCTACTATTATTAATTTGAGGAAAGAAAAATTATAGATGGGAAAAGCCTGAGACTTTTAGCCACAAATAAATAAGACAGAAAATAAGAAGCAGGTATCATTTCTCTCTAGAAGAAAACACTAGGTTTTAAACTTTTCTAACAGCTTGACTCCAGAAGGTATTTCAAACCAATACAGAGCAGTGGTATTTCACATTTCTGTAGATGCTGTTTCAAGCCACCTTCACTGAGCTCTCATTCCTGCCGGAGACAACCAGGACATTCTTTTCACAGATGTACTGAGCTGCTGCTTTAACTCAGGGTAGAATATTGCCGCCGGCAGTTCTGTTGAAAAATCACATTCTTCTGGCTGTAAGTCATCTTCTCGTTTCCATCCTACATCCATTCGTGTCCATCTTACATTTATTGGCTCTGTGCCAGCCCCATCTATAAGCTTAAGTAGTTCTTCTCTAGCGTTTACTCATGAATGTATTCACAGATAGTGACCCTACATATTCCCCTTGTGCCCCCCTTTTTGTTGGGCTCCCTGAATTAAACACCTTTTAGCCCACTCTGTCAAGAGAGATTTTCCTGATTCTCCACATCTGTTCAGATTTTGCTTCTTCTTGCGAAATATCACAGAGTAGACAGATACAAATAGGAGTACACAGTGTTCTTTTATGTCATTAGATAATTTAATCCATTGTAAATTAAAAAAAGAAGTGTTGTATTCAAGTCTTGTAAGACAACTCGCACCATCTCACACAGAACCCTTGTAGAGAGCAGCACTATTCCTGAAATAAGGAAAAGAAATGCCATTGTAACTTGCTGCTTCTGCAGTTTTCTTCCTTTCCTCTTCTCAGAGACATGGAGAAAATTGATGGTTTTAATCTTTCATAAAATACTTCTGAAGAATTTTGATACAAATATAAAAGGACTATGTGGCTCAGGACATTGGACTCTAACACCTTTCACCTCCAGGTCACTGGATTTAATCCAGCTCATGAGAGAATGAAAAGCTCTTTCCATTTTAAGGCTGTTTACCAGCCCGTGTGAAATAAATTTTGTGGTCTTGATCCAGTTCCTAGTTCCACATCACAAAAGCCATTACCACAATTAATTTGCATTAATTGGCTCCCTCTTGTTGAGAGTCTCAGTAGAGAGGCCAAATGTTGAATGGGCTATGAAGAACTAATTCCTCTCTCACCCTTGGAGGTGGTCCTTCTATTTCAAGCTGGAGGTCCACTGGCATGACTGTGGAAGGAAACTTTCACAGCCACTGAGACTGTTTTACAGTCCGGATGTATCTATACAGCCGCTCAAGAGAAGACTTTATTCTTCAGTTCTGTCAAATCAACCTTTCATTAGCACCACACTATTTAATATTTCCTTTTTTTCTAAAAAAATGTAACATCAAACCACCACCTAAAATTCATCCTACTCATGCTCCTTTTACTAATCATCTATAGATACAAATATGTTGTGACTGGCTTTTGTAAATAAATGCAGCAGAAATGCCTGTGTGTTTGCAGAATGCAGGGTGTGAGAAATCAGAAAGGGAAGCAAGTCTTTCAGAACTTTTGAAAAAACCCAACAACCAAACAAAAAAACATGACAGCATTTCCAGAAATATGTGTCCACAGAACAAAAGCTTTCCTCATAGTGCTTACACACATTTTTTGACTTGTCTTCCAGTAATGTGCTAAACCCAGCACAAAGCTGTGGGAGTTTTCTGGGCAGTTTTTCCTTCACACTCTTATCTTGAGAAAATGTGCTTTTGAAATGTCAGAACAATAAAGGAAAGTATTAAAATATTGAGTACTAATGAGTAGGGGTTTCCAGATTGTGAGAAGCACCTCCCAATATTTTCATACAGATGCTGACACGGAGTTAGAGTTTTGAATAAGCTGGCATCAGGCTCCTGGTCCAAGGCCCAGTCTTTCACTGCCTGTAGTTAAATGCTTGTCAGGATGAATATTGCAACATCAGTTCACTGCAACATCAGTTCACTGACTTTTCCCCCCATTTCAATCTAGCCTTAACAGGAGTAGAGCACAGAATGTTACCCAGAATCATGAGCTGCAGGGGAATAGTCAAATATGGATGTGGGAACCACTGAAATTTGGGCAGAACCTTGCTGCCTCACAGAAACTAGAGGAACATGATATTCTTCACAGGGTCTAGCCCATCTACAGACCAAAGCACTCTCCATCACATGTGTAAGTGTGAGCAAATTCTCCCACCCTGACAACTTCCCCAAAGTAGATCAGAGGCATATTCAGAATCTTCTCTACATCTAAATTTTTTGGAAGTGTTTTACTTGTTATGTATCAACACCCAAAGTAGCATATGTTGTTTCCAGCAGGGTCTATCATCTGTCCTCAAAGTACATCACTGTTAGAGTTTACTTAAAGAAAATGATAAAGGCAAAGGCTACATGAAAAATTCCAGGTTTCCAGGGAAAACAAAATTATGTCCCAAGTCTGTCAACAAAATAATTGAATTATTATTCCTCCAGATCCTCTTGGCACATGCACCTGCTGCTCCAAGCAATTTTGCTGATTTTCTAGACAGAAGGTTGCATCAGAAAGGTGGGCCATGTCAACCTTGCCAGCATGATTGCAGGGGTCAGCACTCTGAAGATGCCAGATAAAGCAGTGGTCCAAAGGCAAAGTAGAAAGTAACAGGCATTGCACAGCTAACTTGGCTAAAAGCTAGCTCCTTTAGGCTAACATTAGCTTGTCAGAGGCAAAAAGACAAGATAAGAAGACATGAAAGGATGACATCTTAGGAGATTCTGTTTTCCAAGAGGGAAATGAAAAGAGTAGGAAAGAGAAAGGTAGGGAAAAAGAGCCTAAATATCCTGAGAACATTAAGTTTATCCAGAAGGATCCTAAAATGTATGAGAGTCTGCTCGTTTTCACTGGTTATACACAGTTTAGATTCATGCTGTCACTAACTCAGATTAATCCTGGTATTAGAAGATTCTCCAGCTGTGATTCTATTACAAGAACAGCAGATTGATAAAATACCACCAGACAGGCCTATAATAATTATTTTGTCCTTGCTGATTCCCTAAAGCACAAGACTACATCCCTCTCAGTTTCTGGGTACCCTGAGGTCAATGAAATTTTTTGAGCTTCACTTACCATTATTCCTATTCTGCATGTGAATTTCCATCTTAAGGGGTGAAATGTTTATGTGCAAGCATACACATTCCTACACATAACCATTTTGCCTCCTATAGGCTGCATCATGCTTTCCTGCTCTCTCCATACCCTTTAGGCTAACTGAAATTTGTACTACTGTAGAACAGCTATCCTGGGAAAAAGAAAAAAAAAACCCAAAAAACCAAACAAACCCAAACCAAACAGGTATCTAATTAGGCAAATTTATCACCACTATGAACTGTAACTATCTTTGCAAGCTCCTTTAGCATGATAGTGGCACCTCTCAGTGAAATGTCTGTTGTACAACTCGGGGACAAGAGGTCAGTTTTGTTGAACTGAGGACTCCAGCCATGCCCACCAGAGGTTTTTCTCTTCCTCACCAGTTTTTTTGTGTGTAAAAATGAAGTTCTTCTAAGTGAGAATGCCTAATTTTCAGACAGAAGCACCTAAAAAGAAGACCTACATAGTTCAGGGTGGTTTCCATTATAGGCCAGAAATATTCATCTGATGTCACAGTAAGGCAACGACATCTGAAAATCATCTCCTGGGATCTGGGAATAGAGTTAACTAGTGCTTGCAGATTATCATCTCCATTCTTTAGCATTTATTTATACTAAGCCAAGTTCTGAAGATTCCACCCAAAATTTTCAGGGTTTTTTCAAATTACTCCACTTCACATAGGTTTTTGTTTGTTTAGCATGCTTTGAATGAAAGAATCCTAGCATCACACTGGAATCTGTTTACATCACTTCAGCATCTGTTTATATTTTCTATAACCCGAATAATAAAGCAGTTATAATCAGACCACACAATCTGCCCTGAATCAGTAGTCACTTATGAATCACACCCACTTTAACTCACACAAAATGCCAGAGTAAACAAGTAAACTACTGTCATGCTAACAGCTCTCATTAACTGACAGAGGAAGCAAATGTCAGGAAGACTGTAACACTCCAGAAGAAAAGCTACACATCTAAACTGTGGAGATAGAAGAGTAAAAAAAGCCAGGAAAATGCAGAAAATTACTGTTATAATAAGAAAGAAAGATTTCAATAGTCATCCTTTTAATAAAGCAGTAATACCTATACAAGGTGATCATGAAAGCAAACTTACTTTACCACTGGAGTATACAGGCAGTGTAGTCGGCAGTAGAGCCTCACACCCTGAAGGAGGAAAGATGCATGGTATTATCAATTTTTTCCTTTTCAAAGAAACACTGCCTAGCTAAAGCTAGCAAAACCTGCACAATGATGTCTCTGCTCAGCTGGAATTATCTATTGATTAACTGTTTTTCAAAACAGTTCTCTTATCTTCTCTGTCAAACATTCTTCTTCTTTCTCTGCCTCCAGAAGCCAAAAAAATCTGTTTTTATCTCTAACCACCTCCATTCCAACATTTTCTCTGTTAATCCTTCCTTGCAATTTACCCATAAAAATCTCAAACAACTTCATCCATAAGAAGAAATTCAATTTATTAAAAGGTATGTGGGCAGATATGGGATCAACAGAACTCATTTGACATAATTATCAGGAACAGCAGTTAAATATTGATCTCTTCTATCTTCCTGAACCATAATGTTCTGATTTTCAGCAGTCATGTATTATGTATTATGGCCTACTGTTTTCTTTTAAGACCTTTTGTTACTATATTAGGATTGTAATCGGTAGTCTTGGGTGCAGTCACAACTGTACTGTTATTTATTGCTAAGCTCTTCTTCCTCTCCCTAGAATGAACGCCTCCTACAGCATTAGGATGGATGGCTTAATACAGCAAAGATAAACAGCAGCAGGGATCTCCTACACAACAGGTCAATGACATTCAGAGGCAGAGCAAACTCTTTAGATGCAAATCACAAGGTTCCAATTAAGAATGAGAATACAAACCTTGGACATGATGTCTTCCAATTCACTTCTTGGCTTGTAGGTTCCATCATCATAGCGAAATCTGTACATCACCTGCTCATTCTTAAACTGGTGCTTATCTGAAACTAAAACACCAGTATGATAATTAAAATCACATCTTTTCTCCCCTGCCATTTGGTATGTCTACACCTAAGTATTTGCTGGTATCCATCAATTTCTGGAGACAACTCAGCTCTTCAAATCTCCCCTTATTGTGTGTGTATATATATACATTTATGTGCATTGCTGAATAGTTCCACCAACCAAAGCATTTTTCTAAAATACCGTAGTTCAAATAAAATTGGAATTTCTTCCTTTTACACCAGAATCAATTTATGTAAGGCTTTGGAAATAGTCCTAGTGAAGGTAATTGGGACCATCTGACTTTTTTCAATAAGTTTTGGACAAAGCGCCTGCAAATTCCCACGTCAATTATCATCGCACTCAACTCACTTTTGCAGTTGCCCAAAGTTTTGCAACTCCAGAAGCAGAAGCATGCTGGTGGGAGGAACTACAGTTGTTAGAGCTATTCTGCTGCCATGGTTCTTGCCTTTAATAGCGAGTTCCTTCTAAAAATTTAGTATTTCTGGGAGACTGCTTTTTCACCTAGAGTAGCCATTCCACAGTAGAGCAGTTAAAATCGTATTGGATAATGCTATATACTGATAGGCTTTAAAGACAAGGACACAAAAATGTTTCAGTGGGATAATGAACCATTTCAATAGAAGTACTGCCAAAATCAGAAGGGAGTTGAAAAACCATAGCCAGTTTCAAACAGATTTATCCAACAGAAGAGGGCTGAAGTCTGTATCTATATGTGGGTTTATCCTGTCTCTATTCTATGGTAATGTGTTCCAACAGAACATTAAGGTGGGAAACCCTCATACTGGAGATAATGTAGTAACTAATAGAAATTATTTGTTTCACTGATTAGTAAATAAGTGGTAATTATAAGTAAAAAGTGTCAACACCTGTTCAAACTCAATATAAGTTATAATGTATCTTCCAGATTTTACAGTACATAGTGTAGAAATGTCATTGTTCACAGCTTATTTTAATGGAGACCAGTTACAACTATATGGATAAGGAGGGGGAAATCTAGACAAGAGCAACCAAAGCAGACAGCAGCTAAGGTGGGGTTGCTTAGTCACTGTAATCTTTCCTGCCTTTGCTGATGTAACAAAGCCATGGCCAAATCTTGTGCTGGAGCATCCTTGAACATGGATGCAATATTTCCTAGTAGGCACAGCATTTGATGAACTGAAAGTATGGATTTACACTATTTCAGATGCATCTTAGGCCTGAGATTGATTAACCTGAGAAAACTGATTGCACTGATGATCAAAGACACTGGGTTCGGCTGACTCAGCAGTACCAGGACTCAGTTTGAGATTCAGTTTGCCCCTTGCAGAGTGGGGAGGATAATTGTTTAGAAGGCAGACACTAGAAATACTTAAGATTTTCCTTCATTACACAGGATATCCTGGTCTTTAATCAAGATTCCTGCTTTTGGTGGTACCTTTCCTTAATTTCACAGGATTAAAAAAAAATCTACAGGATCAGGTGTCTATCCTTTTGTATACAGTGGAATCTCTAAGCTGCATAAGCTATTGACTTCGAGTGTCTGCATGCTCTGGATTTTGTATTTCTAAATCAAACTGAGAATCGAGTCTGCAGAAAGTGTCTTCTGTGTCTGGCACATAGAAAATCAGGTTCTGATCACTTCTGCTCTCAGTGACAGGTACCAGAACTCCCATATCAGCAGTCCCAGATAAAATAGCCAGAATTAAAGGAGGTACAGAGGAAATTGAGCGATAAAACACACAGAGCTCAGCATTTAGCACAGAGCTCAGCATTTAGCAATCTTCTATGCCCGTGCTTCTCCGGCAGGCCAAGCGATCAGCAGTTTTCACCTGACAGTAGTGTTATGCCAAGAGAAAACAAAAGATAAAAGATATTGCCTAATGTAGAATAGGTCTAAGGGCTTCATTATGGTGCTAAAGTTTTAAGTCTTGCTGCATTAGGAAACCCATAATGGGTTACTTTCATGTTAAATGATTTCTCAAAATCTCAAGGGATATTTCCTTAAGTAAATGCAGCGTAGCAAATACCTTGCAATGTCTACTAATAATTGTCACTGGAGACACTAACATTAGAACACCAACTAAAGGTAACATTAAAACCAAATGAGATGAATCTTACTCAGGTCATGTGAATAAGGGGAACAATAAACATAAACAGGAGATATAACAGCACGGCTTTCTTTGAGCTGTAAATTTGTGTTTAGAGAAAAAAGTCTGCTGAAAGTGTCAGATATGGCAAGTTAAAGAGTCATCAGGAAATAACAAGTCTCAGGAGAGCTTTTTGCGGGAAAGTGCAAGTGTACACATTCCGAACATGCGTAAGGGTGTGACTGCAAAAGAGCATTCTTCATCCAAAGGGGAATCCCTACACCTTGGAGCCAGAGTGTTTCAGTTCTCCAAAGTCACAGATTGGGCCTAGTACTCAAAGGCACTCAGTGCTTTTGAGCTCCTGCTGAAAGTTCTTCTAAGCCTGAACATGACTGAAAATGTGTCTTGGTACCTGGAGGCAGAAGTGTATGTCTATACGGGGTTGTCACACTGCTCATATTAGATTTCTCTATGTGTTAATTAAAGAAGATAACGGACACCATTTCTTAATAGTGTTATTGTCACCTGAAAGACAAGTTTGGGGAGTTGAGTTACCGAGAGATTAAAATAAGACTACCCTAATTAAGTGGCTCCCATGTTTATATTGGTTTCCAAAAGATTGTATGGAAATGTAGACCACTGGTGACTTGACTTACATACTGTGTTCCTTTGATGTGCATTCTGCAGCTAAACTCACCTGAATGTTGAAACTGGGGCACTTGCTGTTTAACTAGAAAAGGACTATGTTGCTCTGTCTGCGTAATGTAATATGAAAACAACAGGAAAAAGCAGGACAAATCTGGACTTAAAGGATGTCATCCAGGGAAAGACCTTATTTTAGTAGATAGGCATATAACACAAAAATTTTTCTAACAAGCATTGTGCTACTTTGGTCATGTAGCACTTTTGTAAGCACGACTCTACTCTTCAAAAATACTCATCACAACACTTCAAGGTCGTCTGCTGGGTGTGATGAAGAAATACAGTGCATCACTATTTTAAAGAGAGGCAATCCTTGTCAAATGAGCTGGAAAGAATGAATCCCACAACAAACCTTCCATCATTGCTTTTCTCTATGACAAGCGGTCTCATTAGAAAGAATGACCCATCAACTGGAGCCCCTCACACTGTTTGTACTGGTGCCCCATTCTAAAAGAGCACTGCTTGACTATCTTCTGTAATACTGATGTTTCATATGGAAAGCTAGACTTATTGATCACTACAGATTTACAAACACACGTAGTACAAAGGAATACACACCTGATAGGGTCCACAACAAAGATGTTGTAGAGAAATCATCTGCAGGCATAAACACTTTTAGGATACCCAAGAAAGTCTTTTAATGAGATAAATTTGCCCACTTACTAAACTCAAAAGCCATTAAATACTTTGAGAATTTGATGGGTCTGATGCAGGAAAGTATTTGAACAACATGTGAGCAACTGTAGTCAGTTTGCCACCCTCACTTCCAGGGCATTATTGAGATCTGACATCTCTTTATGGCATGGAGCACTCACCATGATGAATGATTCCATTTTCCAATAGTGCCTGTCCCAGGTTGACTCCTTCCTCGGGTTTGCTTATCTCTCCGATCTCTGTAAGCCATGACACAAACTCACTGCAAAGGGAAGCAGAGCAGAAACAATTAGGTTTTTCACTTTGAATATGAACAGACACATGCCTCTGCAAGTCAGCAGCCAACCACAGACTTTCTCCTTGAAACAAGTGTGAAAATTGTTTTAAGTGACAATACCTCTACTAGGTGGCTCAATTTCCTACATTTCTAGAGGAAATGCTCTGCAGAAGATCCAGATGAACTAATCATGACTTTTCCCACCATTCCTCTTAGCTCATCATAATTAGCATGTACACAAAAGGGAAGACCTCTCTGGATCTATAACGATGCTGCAAATCCTTATTTTACTGAGCAATCCAGAGATCCAAGGGGGAAAAGGAAAGCAAGATTAACAGATGACCTTAAAAAGCTGAAAAGTAATGAAACGAGCTACTTCTATCCAAGCTATCCCTCCAAGCAGTGTTTGTGGTCTGACTTAGTTACATATGCTCACCTTTCTTCACTGGGTCTCATTTGTTTGCCCCCCCAGCTAATCGGGGTAATGACATTGGTTTTAATGGAATTACAGTAGGACTTAGGTCAGAAGATCCAACCTACTGAATTCAAGCACAGAGTGGTAAGAGAGCACACAAGTCACAATGACAGGTTAATATAAGGTCATTTACTGGAGTTGGTGCCTGCCGGATACATAAATGAATCTAATTTATAGAAGTGCTAAGCATGTCTGCTCATGCAGCACAGAACAAAACCTCTCTCTGGTGAGGGGCAAAGCTGCACATATGGGCAGAATAAAAGCCAAAAATTGATAGATATGTTCGATGTTACTCAATAAGTACAGAAAAGTACAGTTTCTAAGTATAGAAAAATGGACATTGCAAGCCTGATGAATAAAGCACTGCCAAAGCCCCAGGGAGTCTAGTTGTTTGCCAGGTTAATTAGCAATTATACTAGAAATGTGTTAAATTCATAGAGAACAACAAAAGGAGTATATGGAAGTAGAGTGACATATGGGAAATCTGAGTTCACTAAACCACTTGGGTGCTTGCCAATGTGCAGAGGGTTGCTGCTTATCAAAACCAGTATCCATACCTCCACTTGTGGGCTCTAAATGAAGTATTTTTAGCCCCTTCATGTTTATCAGAGGTGACTCATCTAAGCTGTAGGTAGTATTTGCATTTTGCCTTTAGAATAACAACAACTTCACTACTGAAAACTTCAGTTTGCTGATGGGCTACTCTGTAACTGTCACAGTGTAGAAAAAGCAGCAGAATCTATTCAGCTATGCCAGAGGAATCCCATGGAAACCAGCAGAGTTTTGTCAAACTCCTAAAGCCAAAGTACTGTAGTGATGAGTCAGATTATCTCCTAAGGAAAGCTCATTCTCAATTTCCCAGTGATTCTGAACTATTTCTAGAAGTATTTAAAAGTTGAAACAGAAAAACTGCAGAAGGAAGTAAGAATGATCCTCTGCACTCATTTCTGAGAATGCAAGACACATACTCCGTGGAGTGCCCCATCACAGACGTGCTGGCCAACGGCTGTAATCGCGTTAAATATCCAGGGTGGGTGCCCAGTCGCTATACGTTTTTCCATCAAGTGCAATGCGTCTGTGGCAGTTTACAGCACTTAATCAGTTGGCCAAAACACTGCTACCCTGCTGCTTTACTGCTTCTTTTATTTGGAACTGTGTCTTTGGATTGTAAATGTGAGGCAGTTTTCTTGAAGTATGAAATTGTGAGCAGAAAAAGGAAAGTAACTGAACGCTACTCTCACAGACCTGAAGCTTCAGAACTGTGTGATGATTTTCTTAAGAGCTACTTTAAGACTCTTGTGGCGTTCGATTCAGAAGCAAAGCTCTTAAGGCTTTATAAGCACGGAAAAGTACAGGATCCAGAAATATTCCAAGAGATTTTTCAGGTGTATGCTGGACTGTTGTTAAAAAAGCCTAAACTGAAAAAGTGGATGGCAATGCTTGGTTTGTTTCCTTATCTTGTCCTAAGCAGTTCTCCAGTATAACTGAGAGTATCCCTCACTTCCCAGTGCTGCCATGATCAGTTCTCATCTGGCATGCAAGTCAGGACACCATCTCCCAACTACACCTCCAAAATTAAGGGACTTAGAACAGCTGGGTTTCTACTAAAGAAATACACAGGAAAATCCAACCCATCCGGGTTTGTGCTATCCGATCAGATGTGTTTGGACTCTCCGGAGGTTAACAGATCCTCTCCATTACAATCTCAATACAGTTCAAGGTTTTGCAATCAGTTTTGTGCAGTGCTGAAGAGAAGCGTGGCAAGCATGTCATTTACACTTACTGGCACCAACACGCCTTCCCACCACACCACTAGTCACGCGCCTCAATGCCAGTACATGCGAGGAGTAGTTTGGAAGATGGATTTGCAATCAAGTCAGTGGATGATGTTAAGTTCAGTAAACAGCCTTATAAATAAATGCATGTGATATTGCTGAAGATATTAGAATTAGTTCATGCTTTTTTGTCAGCAAATGCATTTTATCTCTTGAATTATTAGATGCTATCTGATATCCAAAGGCCAAGGGGAAAAATATTTTTTGCAGCCTTAGTGTTTGTTACTCTCAGCTGCATGTAGTAGAAAACCACTAAGTACATCTCAGCACAGTTATCAGTGACTCCCTTAAGCAGGAATATCTGAGAAAAATGAACAGCTCACAGCCAATATGCATCGTTCAGGGGAAGCCCCAGGAACAATATGAAAAGTCTGCAAGTCATGACTGGATTGTACCGATTGAGTTGCACTCAACCAAGCTGCCCAGGACTGTATCAATAAGTAATTGTTGAAAAGATACCAGAAGAGTTATTTCTGTGGGGAAGGCTGGAATGTGAGCAGAAGTAATGCTTTTGTCAGAGTTCAGGATAACTGTAGGTACCTCAGTCTGCGCTCAGCTACCCACTGGCAAAGGTAGGTCAAGTCCTCACTACTGGAATGCCAGGCGGCAGTCAGGAAAACTGAGGGCAATGAGCAGGACAGATTGTGGAGCACGTAAGAAAACAGACCTTCTAAAAGAAAAAAGGAGTAGCGCAAAATCCCAGGTAAGACTTGCGACTAAGCAAAATATCAAGGAATCCACAACAGACTCATATATATCAGCACTAGAAGAACTAAGTTTCTGATCTCGTACTTCTTGTTGCATGGAAAATAGGAAATGTTGTATCATGCCTCCAAAATCAGAGCTTGAAGGTTTCAATCTGAATTCAACAAGATCAACTGGGCGGGGGGGGGGGGAAGGAAAAAGTAGCTAAACCTCAAAAAAAATCAAGATATTTTTTAATAGCTGCAGTATCACCAGCCTATGCTACCAGATTGCCTTCTGTCAGGCAGAAACACAATGCATCACTTCCACACCCTGTACACAAGGAATGCTGCCTGTAAACAGCAGAGATCAGAGGAGGGAAGGCGAATTAATAGATAATTTGCCTTCTCAAAATGTTTTTTTTCTCCCACAGCTGATCATTTCAACCATAAACAACTAAGGCAGAAAAGTCTTCTCAGGTCAACTGATGTGTCTCCCTGTGGCCAATGTAGCTACAACATTTCCCTACAACCGTCCCACTGCTGCCATATTAATCTCTGGTTTTATTCATCCACAGGGTCTCTCTTCTACTGCCTCATACATGTCACTCTAAAAATTATTTTGTAATATCCAGCCCAACTGAAAGAGGTTTTTTTTCTAGCCAATAAATCCCTATACTTCTAACAAATGCATCAGGTCTCCTGAAGCACAGTATCTCTTTCGTGTCTGTTACACTGACAAAAAGGAAATTTCTAAATTCAATCCAAAGATTTGGACAGTTCTGTTGAATTTAAACATCACCTGGTAAGCATTGACTTGTACACAGAGGAGGATACAGGTTAGGCCACCAACAGCTCTGAGCCTGTGGGAGTTAAGGTATTTTTTTCTTATTCCTTTTGCCGATTTGAAACAGCTGTTGTGAGTTACTGTGCAACAGAATGAGCTGCCACAATACAGGCTGCGTATGGTGTAAAATAGAAATCAATGATTAATTTTAATAAATCACAACTATAAGAGGGGTTATTTCAATTAAGCTGCATCAAAGCACATCTGATCTGACCTCACAATACCATCCTCAGAAAATCCAGAGTCCATTCTTTTAATTGGTATGAAAGGGCCTTTTCAATTCTAATGCCACTTACTTGCCAAGAAAGCACTTGGGAACTGTACTTAATTTTCTCCTCCTGTCTTTGATAAGGTTCACTTTCTTGCTCATCATCATTTGGTACAGCTTCTCTCCTTTCTCTGCAATCATGACGTATGCGTCCCTCTCCATTCCCAATTTTAAACCTAGAATACAAAGCAGAAATTCCTTCAGATCTTTAACAACTGATAAAGTGTTTTCTCAAAGTCAAAAGCTGAGGCCAAATGGAAAAATGATAGAAACCCAAAAATTAACTGACTTATTTTCCAGATAAGGGGGAAATGGGGTTATTTATTCATCCGAGTGCAAAACTCTCCCTGGTGAGTTTAGCACCACAGAGATGCTTGCAGTTTTTCTTCTCCATTTTAAAAAATAGCTTTAAACTTACGGTTACATCACATGACACAAAGTAGAATGGTTTACTGAACATGGAGAAGTTCCAAAGCAAGATAAAACATATACCTTCTGAAACTGATTTCCTGCTGCAATTTCATTTTTGACCCTGAAAAAACTGCCAGCATAAGACTTGTTCGAGGCAGCTAAATGCTTGACAGAGCAGATGACTTTGAGTGTTCTATTACTTGAAGGCAATAATACAAAACTGCTAAAATCAAATTCACATCCTTAAATAACTAAAAACTACATAGGAACATTATTTTCTCATCCTTTCTTAATTAGCCTATTTATGAATACCCCTAGGCTAAAAATACAGTTTGACAATCATATTATCCAGTCAATGAAAGAAATACTGAACAGTTTAAGGAATGACAGATAATTAGAAAGAAGATTTCACATCCACTTTGTATGAGTTTCCACATAGCTCATGTTGACTTGAAAATTGCTAGAGTCAGGAGGATGAGCTCTCAAAAAAACCAGGTGTCTGTGTTACAACAATCTTCATAACTGGCATTTTCCGGCACTCTTACCTTAGATTTGAAATTACTTTAGGAGGACAGCACATGAGAAAGCTGTTTTGTTTCTGCAGATATCTCTTGTAGCCTGAAAAATTATTTTGCTTTCCGGCTATGTTGTTCTAGAACTTAAAACTTACAAATCTAGGCAACTCTGGAGTCCAAAACAGAGGCACTGATTTTAGACATCTGTAAGATTAGCTTGAAAACAGGCAGCCTGAAGTAGTCATAGAATCATGATTCTGTGATTCTATCTCCTGGTTTATTGCAGTTCTTCCATCCTCTTCTTCCCTCCAGTACTGTGATCCAACCCAATGTGAATTCTGACACATGTAGCTGAGGCTAATTTGCAATGTGATAGAAAACAGCCTGTGTAATAGTATACATGTTTCCTGCTGGTCTTACATCACTGAATTCCCAGTACTCTGATGTAAATGGCAGACTGGAACGCACATTCTACCCAACGCATCCTACGGAATTGGGAATCTCACCAAGCTTTCTAATCCAAATGCTGATATCTCTGTGACTTTGCAAGTACTCTGATCCAAAGGAGATTTTTCCAATAAGGCCTGGAATGTCTGCCAGAATATCTATGCTTGTCCTGAGTGCCTGCCATCAGCTGCCACATCATAAAACTATATGACAAAATGTATCAGAAAAAAACCCCAATCTTATTAGCCAGTGATGCATGGAAAACCTTGAGAAACTTTCCATTAAGGAAGAGTTCCCTTCCTAATGTTTATTTCAGTCACCTTCCCAGATTCTCAAGCTCCCTGTTTCTAAATAGTCTGTTTTTCTAGTACTGCTTTCTACTTCTTACTGAACCTTCTCTCTCCTCACACATTTTACCTGATGCACAGGAAATTCCACAAAGCACTAGTGACCTCATGAAGCAAAAACTTACTATGAGATGGAGACTCACTGGATCTTTTCGAGATATGATTTACTGCTCTGAGGGTGAAAGTGAGAGCCAAGAAATGTATTTTATTAAAAAAATATATCTTGTGGAAGATCAGGATCTTGACAGTAGAGCGGGATGCAGAACTGACCAACGAACAAAAATCAAAACAGTTTCTCTCTGTTGTCTTCAGGTGGTTCATTTGAATTTACACCATGCCCAATCTACATTTTGGGGTTTATGTACAACAAAGTATGTTAGAAATTATTTATATTCTATGGTAACAACACTGCGCTGTGCATTGTGTTTAGCAGATTAAGTTGCAAAGATTGTAACAAAAAAAAAGTTTTGGATTTCAAAGGACATTAAAGGATTTAGATTCTCAGCTTTCATTAAACTTCAGTGACACTTCTGTAACTTTCTTAAAATACTTTAAAAAGCTAGAGAATTATTGCTTAGCAAGTACAAGTTCTGAAAACACACCACTCAAAAGGGGTTACAGACTGACCTCTTTCAATATTAGCACAGATAAGCAATTACTTCTTTAGTGGAGCCATGTTTGAAAAGTCAGACACTGAACATATTTTAAAGTAAGTGTCATTTTGTCTGTCAATGAGCTATTATTGTTCCCATTGAGCAAACAGGGAAGCAGCTTTCACTTGTGATAGGTAGTTCTCACTTTTAAGCAAACTCAGAACTTTTATCACCCACCCTGATTCCTGGCACCAACACTGTTTGAAGATAAGTTCAGTTTTTGTTTCATTCCACAACAAAAGGTAAAAGTGACCAGCATCTGCATATGTTTGTTCTCAGTCTAAGGATAATATTTCTACATTTTCCTCCATGAACTGTTCTGCTTGTTTCAAGATCATGGTGGCCAAGTTTGTAGGAAGGAGTTTGTGTGCCTGCCTCTGGAAAAAGGCTGCAAGCTGGATTTTCTTCTTTCCTTTTACTCATAAATACAATACAATTTTATCTTATTTACAAATTAAAAGAAAAGGAAAAAAGAAATTGATTAAATGTAATAGTTTCTTTACATTAAATTACTGTAGAAAAAGACCTCTGGTCAGTTATTTATTTGATAAATATACTGACAAAAGTCCATAAAAACCCCAAGGGACACATTCCGAAATATTTGTTTTTAAACCCTTGGTTTTCTTTGTCATTAAGCACAGATTTGAATCCTGCCCAAGGAGAAAAAAACTGCAACCTTTGCTTTTTCTCTCAGATACTTATATGCACATATACATTTCTCTGTTCTACAGAAGTTCATTCAGTGTATTAGAAAATAAATTATCCACTTACTCTCTCTCTGCTCCCTTTCCTTGATGATAGCATCCAGCCACTTCTGTTTGTCCTCTGCAGTCTTGGCCATACAGACAAACCATTTGTTTTTGGCTGTGTTGTGTATCTTCCAGCCATTTGTCACGGTGTAGCCATTGCTGTGGTAATCTGCTGTAAAAACCCAAAGAACAATGCACACTATGAATAGAAGGCCTGCTACTTTAACCAAGTGTGGGACACCTTAACTAAAATTTTCTTCTTTGAAGAGCTTGATTTCTGTAAGTGTTCTTCACACATCAGTCTTACGGACTGGCTCTGTAACTGGCTGTTACTTGCCACTGTGAAAGGACAAGTATCAACAGAAGTGTCCATGCCTAGGCTGTAAGAACTGACTGAATGTTTCAGTCCTAAGAGTGACGCTGTAATTTCACCTCAGAAGAAAAACTAAAAAAATTTAAATACAACAACATTAGTGAAAAAGTCTGTGATGTCTATCATGTTAGGTGTTCTGAACTTCCCGAAGAAAAGTTCAGACCTAACTAACTTCTTGCTCTATAAGAATTATTGCCCATAGGATGTGGGAACTCTACATGTCAACTGTTTAAAGGACATAGTATTAATTCCTGACATTACAATGGGAGCAGGGGCTGGCGTGGCCTTGGTGGGTGAAATCAGAAATCCATGCAGTCTTCCTGCCTGTGTCAGAACACAAGAATTGTAACAAAACTGCCATTCCCTTATTCTGTTCATGGCCGCATTCCACGCTACTGATGTGATGCTAAGACTAATATTTGGTAGCATTTTAAATGAGAAGAAGATCCACAAGTTCTGTTATTATAGCTGTCATGGCTTAAGATGTAAGAAAAGAAAGGATGGAAAGAAGATGAAGTATCTTTTACTAAATTAACGGGGATTAGGAGAAAAAATAGACAAGCTTTTGGGTACACAAATTCTTCCCAAGGTCACTTCAGAATGAAGGACTAGTGCCTGAAAGTATGTCCAGTCTTTTTATGATATAAATTGGTCTAAAAGTGAAGGCATCAGAAGTTGCATAGCTTACTTGAGTTTGCTAAAGGAGCCGGATGAGTACTTTTGTACCAACTTCCAACAAAAGATCTGGACTTGCTGCATTGTTAAAAGGTAGTATTTGGTCTCTTACCTGTTCCATCCTCCACATTCTCCACCTCCATGACTTCAGTATTTATTCGGCCCCTGAAGATATAAAGGGACCCGTTGATTGATTTTGTCCGTTTAGATGCTTTCTTCCCAGTAACTCTGCAATTAGGATTTAGACTGTTAGCAACACACAAGCAAATAAGGTACCATATAAATCGCATAAATCAATCTGCGATATGATTATTAAAAAAGGATTCCAATATAGTGTTTTGGGGTATTTGACTATGTCTCTGATTTTAAATAACTGCCGTACTCCATCAGCTCACAGAGGTTAAGTGCTCAACAGCATCAGGATGGTGAGAAACACAGGATTATGTGAAGATCAGGATGCCTTGAAGATTTACATTCTTGATGACTGATTGAAATTCCAGGACCACTGAACTGCACATGGTTTTGGGATGAAAACTGCAGTATCACCTGGCACAATGTTATATTTGCCTCCTTTGTTTGTCTAAAGCTTTGCTAAACTTGTTGACTCTGTACCAAGTTTCAAACGACATGAAACATGTAGAGAGGTCAGTCGTCACGTGGTCTGTCATACGTGTGATAAATGCCATTGTATGTGGCAGTTGTGAAAGTGCTGCTGTGGTGATTTTTGCCCCAAAGTTTACATTCTTAACCATAAGCTTTATAGTGTCTCTGTTGAAGTATCTTATAAAAAAAATCAGGAAAGCATTTTTCATTGCTAGCAATGTTCTGATTTTTATGTCTAGAATAGGTTTAAAACCATCCAACTGACACCTGCTGAGCTTTAATATCTAAGAACAACCCTGCTATACGAACCAAAACACAACCGGTCAAATGATCGTCATTTGAGATGGCAGGTCTCCAAACTCTGTACAGTGAAGGGATTGCTGTGGCAACCTGCCAGGAGCACATAAGATTCAAAGAATATTGCAATAAAAAACAGCTGGGGAGAAAATTTCTGTCAAAGTGAAGTATGTACGATAAACTGAGGTGAGACGAGAATCACCATGCTTTTCTGAGCATTTTTGCTTTTACAACTAACTTTAGTGACAAATACACATTTAGTGATGACCATATATTTACATCCAATCAGACTGACAGGGACTGAGTTCTTGAAGCTATTAGAACATTTCCTAAAGTTGACTGGCAGCCTTAGTGAAACCCTTTAAGTACTCAGCCCATTTCCCCACATGAAACATATTGTTCCTGACATCAGGATTCAATTTAAACAGCAGTCTATGATTCTGCTAAAAACACAGAACAATACTCAGTCCTGAAAAATCTATGTCATCAGTTTGTCTGACTTCCATAAGCTTCTGCAAAAGATGAGATTGCAGCCTTAGATCTACAATCAGACCTAATTCTGATTTTAAACACATCTTATATTGGTCTCAACAACGCTACTCCTAATTTATGCTATTGTGAAAAGATACGATGCCCAAATTCATATGGCTGCATTGTTGACTACTTATCAAAGATTGATGCCCGAGTTCTGATTGCACTTTCCAATCAAGAAAAACTCCAGTGATTTCTACAACATAAACATGGCATAAGGCAGATGAAAACCAAGTCAGTCAATTTCAAGTTAGGAACAAACACAGATGGGTTTTTAGTGTTTTGTTTGGGTTTTGTTTGTGTGCGTGTGTTTTTTTTCAAAATCTATGTCCCACTCATATGTCAGTTGTTTGTCGAGCAGGTGGCCAAATGATCACACCAGCACAAATGGACAGACACTAACTTCCATCCTGGACTAATTATAAATAGTAGCTAGACAGGAAAAATATCCAAAATGAAAGTTGTTCAGCTATCCCTAAATATATCCTTTACATTAGGCAATTCCCAGCAGACTTAGAAAATATTCTACTTCTTAATGGAAATCAGAATCTGGCTATTTCATCAGTACAGGCTACATTATTAGACAAAGATAAACAATATCAGTCCTTTGGGAAAATCACAGTGTCACAGCAGTCTCCTCCAAAATCAAGCCGGACTACAGAGTAGCTCAGTAATGTCTCCTGTACAAAACCAGAGTTGCTTAAAAGGCACTAGAACATTTTGTTTTCCAAGTCTTAGTATTCTGGGAAAAGTGCCTGGACAGCGCAGGAGGGGCTCAGCTAACCTGACCTGGGAACAGGACTAAAAATCCAGTTTCTTAGAGCTCTGAAGAAGTAAAAGATTAGATATCAAATTCATCTGATTGTTTGTTTTTTAAGGAATAGTCTTCTGTTAGAAAACATTCAACTTTCTGAACTCGGTTTCATATCAAAGTCTGGATTTTGACAAATCTGGTAAAGTGTCATAATGAGAAGTTTCATCTTTTTGCTTCATTTCAGCATAGTCACAATGCTTCAGTTAGATAATAAGAAAAGCCATAGAAGATTGAACTGCGTAATTTTTTTTTTTCAATTTAATTTAAATGTTTATATTGTATTCTAATAATTTCTAAAGTAGATTTCACCTAATAATTTGTATTTATGTTGTACAGTTTCAGCATTATCTACACAAAATCCCCAACATTACTGAAATTTTAACAGATTTTTTTTTTTCCAGCTTACTGGTTCCAAAAGTTCAACTGAACAAAACCCCGGGAAATAAACCCAAATTTTGAGATATGAGAATTTTCTTTGGAGAGAACACTGGGGTTTTTTTGAGAATTCTTATTGAGTTGGCCATGCTACTTGGCCATGATGAGTAAAGGAGTGTAACTTGAAGAAGGGGGAGGATATTACGGGAAAGAAAGGAAAGGAGAATCTGGAGTGTAGAAAATTCATTGTAAAATCAGAAAAGACCAAGACATGAGAATGAGACTGGAGATGTGAAGGTGAAAAGCTTAAAAACTGAAATACGGTAGAATTGCTGCAGAAGTAAATTTTCCTCCACATTGTCGATGCTATTTTAATAAGCAGTAGGTGTTAACAGTGCTTAAGTTTTATAAGGTGAAATGATGCAAAAATTGTTACTAGGATATGAAAGGAAGACAACGCAGAGAGCACATGGGCTGCAAACACTGAACAGCAACTTGCTAATCTTTAGCTCTTCCTCACTCTTCTGTGCCCTGCATCTATTTAATGTTTTCTTAGTCTTCCACTTTCCCCTTTTTTGGCTTTATATAATTTTTCACGTCACCGTCTTCTGCTTGGAATAACCTCACGATGAAAGTTGGCAAGGCCCTCTTCTTCACATCACTCCTGGAGACCCATCGGCTCTGGGAAGCTCTCCAGCTGTAAGAGCTCACTCTGTGTTTTTTCTGCACTGTATCAACTTCTGTCTTTGGATTGCACACTTCTCAGGGTGGGGACCCCGTTACTGTCTGGCATATTTATCCTACCATACAGTGACTTCTTTCTTTCTCCTATAATCTAAATAATAGCAACAGTCAACAACAGAGGAAAGTCACACCCGTGACTCAGCCCTACAGAGCAATAGGAAATACAGTGACTGATCAGTTCTTGATCTTGTTTTCTACTTACAAAACTTCTAAATAGTCCCCTTATGAAACCGTAAAGACAGAGGGACTCACCTGGATTTCCTCTTACAATAGACCAGTAGGTTATCAAATAGAAAGAACATTCTCTCCTGGATGTTTCCTGCTGAGATTTTTAACAAAGTCCCTTGCAGCAAGAGCTGTGTGCAGATATCTGTCAGATTTGACCCCTGAAACATAGAAAAGAGATATGGCTTATTTTTAACTTTGTGTGTGTGTGCAATGAAGGATTTTTACTAAAACTGTGTTAGTTTGTCTGCATGTCATTGAACTGTGAAATAACTGATGCACTCATAGGGAGGAAGTGCTCAATTTCTTAACGTGGCTAACAACATAATGTTTTCTCTGGATTACAAATTGTTTTTTGGAGTCCTCATACCCTACAATAAATCTTCCCTATTAAACTCCAGGAGAGTTTTTCCTGAAGAAGTCTTTTACTCTCAACGCAGCTGTATTGCAAGTCTCTCAAGATCATCAGTCTTCCCTTTATACTCTCAGCAATCATTGCAAGTATCACAAGTGATGGCTTTAGGAATGTTTTATAGAAGAATAATATTAATTTCCCTAACATTGTAGCATTCCCTACCATTGTATACAGACACACATCGACATTAACAATCTCTCTGCAAAAACATCTCTGTGGTGATGTTTCTCCAACACTTTCCTTAGAAGTATACGAAGGTGCTCTCCTTTCTGGAGTTCTAATAAACACATGCAAGTTAGAAATACAGCCTGAAAACCCAAGGTTGGGCCCTGGACACTGTGCCAACTGCAGCGAGCAAGCCACTGTACGCACTAGGCAGCCACAGAGATAACTGAGCTTGGTGCTCAAGACACTTTAGCTTGTGAGGATGCCCAAAAACTGAAAAATCACAGCAGATCACTAAAAGATTCATTCCCCAAACTATTACACAGATTCCTAGGAAAAGCAATCATACAGTCCTTTAAATGGGATACTTTAGGACCAAAGCAGTTAGGCCCAAATGAAAACCAACTCTAGGACTGTCACAGCTTACTCTCAGGACAGCCAAACTCCAAGTGTCCCCACACTCTGCATGTACACTGCTGGGCATTTGCTCCTTGCCTGGTCCATTGACCAACAAGATGGTTTAGCCAGACCTTAGGCAATAGTCTGAAATTCTCTGATCTATTATTACTTCGAAGGTGCAAGAACAACCAATTAATAAAGGTCCCTTTTCAGAAGAAAAACCAGCCTGAGGCCTTGGAACGATATACCACCCCCACTCTGGATCACTTAGTCATTTTTGCATTGCTCTTTGAGTTGGGAGGAAGAACAACATCTTCTGGAGTCTTACTGGAAAAGAGAACAGACTTTGGATTGCAAGACATTAATTACCAACATAACTACTCGATTTCCAAAGGACCATTAACCCTCTACTGACAAATAATAGAAAAATTTTGTAAACCACAATTCACCCCACTAAAAGAAACTGAAGACATCTCTGTGCACAAGCATGAGACCCAGCTCTATCTAGAAAGCCAGCCCAGAAATATCTGTTTGAATGATTTCAGTCATTGCATCAGTGGTCTGCAGCCATCAATCTATTCAGAGGAAATCACTGTATCAAAATCAGCCTTTCTAAATGCAATGCAGTCAACCTTGTGAATGAAGCTGGGATTACACTGTTTTCTAAACTGAACCTTGAGAGCTGCACTATCCCTGTCTTGCTTTTAGTTAACAAGGAAGCAGCTACCCTTTAAAGGTTGCCAGGTATGCAACACCAGTCATACGACAAAAAAACAACCAAAGAAAATGAAAACATCATAGCTGGTAGAATTACTGATTGAATCAATTATAAAATGATAGATCTGTCTAAGCACTGACACACACCTTACCACTCATGCTGTTCATTCTGTGATTGGGGGGTTGCTTTCCTGTGCATTTCAGACTGGGAGAATCTGGGGATATGCAGCAATTGTTCAGTAAAAACAATTCACAAGGGCTCAAGGGAGGAGCTCTCCCCACAGACAAATCAAAATATAATTAATAGGAACAGCATATTAACTTGTTCTTCATTAAGGAAACAGAAGTATTGTATACAATAGTTGGTCTTCTCACGCATCCCCTACTTTTCTCCTTTTTTAAGATAATCTTTGTTTCCCAGAAGGATTAACTAGAATCAAATTGACCTGCCTGAGACTAATCCTTAACATACATCTACAAGGATTCTGTGCATTCCAAAACAATGAATCTGAGCAGAGGTCATTTTAATGAACAGACCTCTGATTAAACTGCAGACCTTCATCAACTTCCCAGATTTGGCCTACTTTAACATGTCACCTCATTATAATCTGTCTCAGAAAGAGACTAACAGGATGATGGGGCTCTAAGCAACTCAGTCTAGTGGAAGTTGTCCCTGCCCATGACAGGGGGGTTGGAACAAGATGTTCTTTAAGATCCCTTCCAACCCAACCCATTCTACAATTCTATGATGCCACTGTATGCTCAGTGTATGACAGTGACAGTAGTTGTATTAGAGAGGGAAATACAGATTGGTGGATGGAGATGTTGAAGAAAAAAATGTTGAACTGAGGAAACTGCTCGGAAAAATGTCTGCTCTGTGCAAAGTTACAGATGAGTCTCAAGAGCAAGAAGAAGAGACACTGCAGAAGCTAAATGATGTTACGTTGTTCTTCATGTTGGAAATACTGAACTGATCGCAACAGGATGAAGATTAGACCAGGAATGGTCCATTGGGACAGTTGGAAGTGCAGTGTCACAGAAACCAGTAAAACTGTTGGTCTGGTTAAACAGAAACATTTGGAACAGGCTCCACTTTGTCTAATTATGGAAAAAAACCTGATGCCAAACTTCATGCTGGGCTGCTTGCACACTCCACAGATTCAGGCTAAATAATAATGGTAAAATACTTGGTCATAATTAAGCTGCTCTTCACTTTTTGACAATTTAGATGTCTTGGATTGAAAACAGTTGGAAGCTGTAGGCCTTGAATATAACCATATATACATCAGTCCATCAGTGTTTCAGAATCCATATCCATATTAACAGAAAAGGGAAATTTTCTATTTCATATGAGAGATTGACATCAGATAAACTAAAAATAGGCATAAATTTGCCTTATAGACTTCCTCCTACAGTCAGCTCTGTAGCTTATAGTACTACATTGTTAAACTAAAAATTATTTTAATTCAGCAATTGCAGCTTCCCATAGATAAAGTTATGAGCTCTTCTCTTTAGGAATAAACTGAAATATATATCTGAAAGAATTAAAACCAGTTATTTACACATATATCACTTTGCTCCAGAGTCATAACTTTTAAGACCCCTAGCACTGTGAAGATAGGAAACTGTCAGTCGGTTTCAAACTTCTTTGCATGTACAGAAGAAAAAAATGCCATCATGTTAAGCATTGGCCTGTATCTGTGATTTTTAATGCTGTTTTTTCTCCTTTTAATATGCCACTAGAAAGAATCAGAAATGTTCCACAACTTACTGGGAGGGAAAAACACTTCCTTTTTGAAATTTTGAGCTGGGTTACCTATGTGACCTTATTACAGAACAGTGTATATAAACAAATCTGAAAGGGTTTTTAGCCCCACAATGTTGCTGTACCTAAGTTAAACCCTAAAAAAACCCACAAAAACAACAACAAAAGAAACCAACCAAACAAAAAAAAGTCAATCAAACAAACAAACACCAAACAAACAAAAACCCCCCCCCCCCCCAACCCAAAAAAAACCCAAAACCACACAGTAAGTTTGGATACCACTTTATTTATGGCACCACGGACACTTTAAAGTCATGCTTCATGCTCCAGAGTTCTAACCATGCCCCTTGTCTAGATGACCCATGAGTTGAACCTGAAATGGTTTTAACTGCTTCTAGAAGGCTTGCTATATACAACATTATATAACTTTGCTTGCTGAGCTTGCTATCCAAAAACTACACAGCTGGATATCTGGGTTGTTCTCACATCTTTAGCTGGATGCCAAGAACATCCTTCAGGGAAAAAATGAGCAAGGTTTAAAACATACACGAAAGATAAAAACAACCCAAAAGAGAGTCATGGAGAGCACCCAAGAGTCTGAACATGAGGAAGTTTACATGACCTCTAACAAAATGTCCTCAGCTAAGCAATCCTCAGCTGGCAAGGATCAGCCTCGACATTCTAAATGTCAGTCTCACTAAACACTGACACCATGAAACCATTTAACACCACTGACTCCCTGTGGTGCACCTCTCAGAGGCTTCCAGCTCCACTGCTTCAAGGCCTCAACTAAAGTCATCACAAGATAAGCTGCCAACCCTTTGCACACCATCCTGACTTCCCAGTGTTTCTATTGGGTGGCTCTTTTTCCAGATTTCATCTTCCTCAAAGCTGCACATTCTAGTTTTCTCCCTCATTTTAATTCCTTCCATACTAAATGTTTCTACCTACACAGACCCACCTACTGATAAACACATCTAAAAACACATCCATGAGTAACTTCACCAGACCAAACACAAATATACCAGTCGCTTTCTAATCTAAAGCTTGCTAAGCAGACCTTTATCTTTTATACAGGAAGTCTGTATGAAGTTAAGTGGGTTAACTTTCGAAGCTCCCAGAAGAAACTAAAGGCTTGCAGGAATGGAAAGAGAAACTTCTGTTATTTAGACAAGTCCTGATTTCATCGTCTAGATTTATTTGTCTTTCAAATGAGATCTGCCCATTTGAAATTTCAGTTCATTCTAGCTCTAAAACCTTTCTTTCATAATCCATTTGTTCTGCTTCAATTTAGCAGCAGCCTGCACACCCAAAATAAACACTAAGTTCTAAACTCATCAGAGTGATGCCACCCACACCTTCAAGAACATTTACACATCATGTAAGAAACACAAATCCCTGTACACAGGATGAGTCACTGAATTTCAGCCCATTAAACTGCATAGCAAACTGCCTCCAGGGAGCTTGCTAGTCCTTCATCATACCTCCCATCCTTCAATGTGGGACTGTAACTGTTCAAGGGCTTCCAGTTTCTCCATCTGTCTCTTGGTCTCGTTGATATTTGTGCAGACTGTCTTCATTGCCTGCAATGCGTTCTGGACAGCTGGGTGATCAGGGTGCTTAGAAGGAGTCCTCTTAGCTAATTCCTTTTAAAAAAAACACAAGAAGAGGAAACATGCAATGTAAATTTAGAAGTGGCTGATGGAAAGGCACATGCAGTAGTGTGCAATCCCACAGGAAAATGCCAGAACCACTGAGAAATTAAAGAGAAGTTGTGGGCATGTCACTGTAGGTGCTGTTCTCTGGTCTTCATCTGCGCAGGGTTGCCAGTTTATATGGAGGCTACTAAAAAATGAAGCGATCGTTCATGTTAAGTGTTCCAAATTAAGAGAGCTCAAGTCAAATGTTTTGCTATGTCACATGTGTTTGCTTCTAGTGTGAACCAAGACCAAATATATTAAAAGTTTACATAAAACCCACACTGTTCACAGTGGTGTAGCTGCGGTACCAGCCCCAGTGATGTGCATCACATATTTCAGTGATGCTGGATCGGGCCCCTTCTATCAGATAAAATTCTGCCTATAGCAGATCTTGCCAGAAATCACTAGAGCTATGGAAGCAGGGTTTTTCATGAACTATGGCCTTAGGGGAATAGTGCCAGGCTCCGTAGCCCACCCACAGTACTTATAGAAATGATCAGGCGTAGGTTAATCCCAACCCACACGAAGCTTTAGGATGTAGGTGGTTTAAATCTATAACCAGCAGAGAAATGCAACGTGCAAATCAGATGCACCAGAGTGGAACTGCCCTCAGGAGATGCCTCTTTCCACTGACCAGAGGAATTCCTGCGAGATACCTCTCCTAGCTCAGACCCCTCAGTGTACAGGGTGTCTGCACCCAGGCACTGGCAGAGGGGCTGCAGGGCCCAGTGAGGAGAGGTGAGGGGCTGCCCTGCACCAGCTCCAGCTGGTTCCAGCCAGCTCTGCCACACACTCGCAGCAGGACCTGCCTGAGCCCATTGGGGAACCCGGTGGCACCTCTGTGGAAGTGTGTTTAAGAAAGGGCAAAACGTCTCAGGGCAGAAAGGGAAAAAGCATATGAGAAACAGCCATGTGAGCACCAAAGCTTGAGAGGAAGGCAATGAGGAGGTGTTCCAGGCACTGGAGCAGAGATTTCCCTGCAGCCCCTGGAGAGACCAGGCTGAAGAAGATATCTCCCTGCAAGCCCATGGAGAAGACCATGTCCAGCAGATATCGATGCTGCAGCCCACAGAGGACCCCCACACTGCCACAGGTGGGTGTTCCCTGAAGGATCTGTGGCAGGTGGAGAATCCATTCAGGAGCAGGTTCTTCTCACAGGAGCTGCAGCCCATATAGGACCCTTGCAAGACCAGGGTTAGCCTGAAGAACAGCAGCCCAGGAGGAGCTCGTACTGGAGCAGAGAAAAGCATGAGGATGAAGGAGCAGCAGAGAGGAAACATTACATAGTGACGGCAGTCCCCCATTTCCTGTACCTCTGGCATTGCTCAGGGCTCGGGGAAGAGTAGTTGAGCTGGGAATGCAGGACTGAAGTAGAGACTAGGGAAAAGAGGGGAGGTTGAGGAGGGGAAGGTGTTTTTGTTTCTCACTATATCCGAATATATTTTAACTGGCAATAAATCGAGTCTTTTTTGCCTGTGATGTTAATTATTGATTACCCCTGTCTTGATCCACAGACATTTTTTCATCTTCTCCCCCACCTCATCAAATAGCAAGAGTGAGAGAGTGGCTGGGTGGGAAACCAGCAGCCAGCCAAGGTCAACCCACCACATGTGGTTAAGTGCCTACAGCTCTGCATGATGAGCCTGTGTGCCCAGAAATTGCAGGGAAATTCACCAGCCACAGCTGTCCTGTGTTTTTGTGTCAGGAAGTATAGCAATCATTTTAGGAGGGAGGAAATTCATTAACCGCATAGTAAGTCACTCATTCAATGGCAGGACATTTACAGAACCAAGACTTTCTAGCACTCAGTTTAGTGTTTTAACCTCCAAAACAGGCCCATGGCAATTGGAGAAGGCTCTCCAAAAAGTAAAGAGAGAGAAAGTCCTGAACTGGGAGAGAGAGTCCAAGAGAGCAGGAAGAGTGTAGCAAGGACTCTTCACCAGATTATGTCTAGGAGGTCAGAGCGCATGTTTTAATTGAAGAGATTAACACAGAGATGAACATCATCTCTGAAGGATTTCTTAAGAGACTCTGCTTCACTTGATTCAATGCACAACAGCTCAATTAAACACTGCCCACTGAAAAACAGCAGTGGGAAAACTTGGGACCTGACAATATTAACCAGTTTGGCAAACAGGGTAACCACTGTCAGCTCACAATTAATCATTTTTTAGACCAATAGTATTTTATAGTCACCCACAATTGGATAAAAAAACATTAAAGAAACCTTAAACTAAGACTGGTAATTTCGTCCTGATACATAATATGGTGGTTAAGAGCCACATTTTTAGATTGCTTGGAATATTATTTCTCACTATGTTCTGTTTTGCCTCAACATGTTATTTGGTTGTGTTAAAGCCCTGTGTCTAAAAGGCAAACTGCTGCTGAATTGCATCGTTTTGCTTGAGACACTAGAATGAGTCTGAATACAGCCAGAGAGCCTACACAGCACTGTGGTCTGAACATAGCTAAATTGCTTCAAGCCATAGTTCCCACAGCCAAAGTCAAAGACAGCCTGTTACAGTTGTTGTTCATCCAAAATAAGTGATTACAATCCCCAAATGCCTGCCATGGGCTCCAACTAGGCTTAATCTGTGGTCTGATTTGTCTTTTGTTTCTTCACATCAGCATGTTAACCTCAACAAGTATCTCTTCACCAGACAGAATTTTGACATATTAGCATTAATTTCAAGATCTTTGTGCCTCGTTGTCTTGCCTGGCGCTGACAGACTCTCATATCAGCTATGATCCCAAGTATTACTGCCTTGCCTGAGGTGGTCCCACAACCTGTAATACAAACACTGCTCTTAAACTGACATGTCCACACACCACGTCTAGATCAAATTAACTGGTACATTTAGGCTCAAGTTACGTGGCCTGGGAGAGAGTGGAGAGATGTGGGCTGAAGTTGAAGTTCTGCTGAAGCCTGCATTAACCTATAGTGACTATAATAGCTGCTAATCCAACCATTTTGTTAATCCAGACACTGAGCTGCTAAATGGAGGAGCCTTCTCTGTCTTAAGTGTTGATTCATAGATCTGCTTGACAAAGGTCTTTTGACAGAAGTCACCTTTAGCATGTGACAGGTTTGTGTATACCTAGCTGTACTTTCCTGCTAGCAGGAGTAACTGTAGCAGACTAGACTGTGAGGTGCTCAGATACCAGCAAAACTGGAAAGCATATTTGCAAGTAGGAAGCCAGAGTTAAAAGCAGTACAGATTTGTTTCCGCCTTTGAACAGATCCTCTCAGTGCTTCCTCTCTGCTGCCTCACATTAGCTGGAACAAGACTTAACTCACTAGCGCTACTAAACTATCTTGAGACCCAACACTACAGAACTGCAAAGTATTTTAATTATTTATTGACTTTTTGGTTTTTCAGACCTTTTAAAGTGAAATCTGCATCTTGAGATTAAACTACATGGTCACTGAGACTCCTCTAATGCAAGAGGCAGGTCTCATGAGAATCAAAATACAGCAATGGGAGGTGGTCTCCTTCCCACAAAGGCAAACCCTGAAGACAGAAAGACCCATATGAATGGATTGGAACGTTGATGTTTCTCCAATGAAATGTAAATATTCCGGTTTTTGCACAGATTTGGTATTTTGAGAATTTACTCATAGCTACAATTTCTCTTTTCAGAAAACTATAAACGGAGATTGACAATGGCTCTTGTCAGCTGGATGACAGAGGAAATGGGTAACTTGCTGACAGCTGGGAATTCCACCAAGAGAGAGGACTTAATGTATCTTAAACTCCTGGCTGAGTTACAGAGTGAGTAACACATGAACAAGAAAAAGGCTGGCTGCTACAAATGTCAGCTGATCATCACAAATGCAATTCCCTATGGAAGATTTTATTCTGCTTCTGCAGGAGAAAGGTGTTGCACTTTGATGACACTAGCCTGTGCTCCATGCTTCCAAAACAGAGCGCAGAAATTTTTCTAAATGACTCTCAATTAAAAAAAAAAGAAGAAAATCAGTGAAGTTCTGCAGTTCAAATGTCAGCCACACTGCTTTGGAAACAGACATGTATACACCAACACTGTCTAAACACCCCTTTCTGAAACACCACCAAGACACAGAGAAAGAATTGTTTATTCCCAGCAGGCCTTTGCTCCAACAAACATAGCAGCTTCCCCACTCCTGCTCACTGCCCACAGTTCCGCCCAAGGAGCAGGAGAGGAGGTGGCTGGAAAGGGCAGGGAGGGTGCTGGTTGGGCAGTTAGTTGCCTCAACAGCACAGGCAGCACAGACAGTCGGAGAACTCATCGCTCCACTACGTAGTCTTAAGCCATCTGAGGAAGAGTCGCGCTGCTCTGACACTGCCATTCCCTGAAAGAGCAAGGCCTAGCACTTCTGAAATACAGTCAGGGAGATGTGGGTATTTATTTTAGTGATGGATTTATGATGTGTAAATTCTGAGAGCACTGACAATATTTTCAAAGGCAGCTGAGCAACAGACCAGATGCCAAACCTTGGCTGTGACTGCCTTGTCCTCCATAAAGCTCATCTACTGTTGTCTGGAATTACTATCTTATGTACTGCAATGTGCACAATAATACGGCCAGGAAAAGAGGTTGCTGCCACTTGCAGAAAACTATTTTGTGCAAAGAGTTTCATAAAACATATCTACTTTCTAGCTAGAGATTTTTTAATCCTTCAGACTAACCAGCAGTGGAAAACAGAAAAGCTGGTGTTTTTCACAGCCTCCATCACCTTCACCATTATCCTCGGACTCTTTTTTTTTTTTTCTTCTCAAAAAATAAAAGTTGAAAATGTGTTCTGTATCATAAAATTGGGGAAAAAAATATAAAATCTCTGTTCTTTACAGAACTAAGACAGAAATGGGAACTGTGTCCTCCAGGCATAGAATTTTCCTTTTATTTCATGCCTCTATCATAGCTGCAAAGATTGAGGTTGTGCCACTTGTAACACCTACACATAGAACACAAATCAAAGGGAGCAACAGAGCACTCAGAGCCATCTACATCCATCTGTAGTGTCCTCCTGAACAGCGTACAGAAAGGAAGGATAGCGCATCTACATCTGACCTACTCAGAAATGCCAGGTTTTGATTATGCAATAGGATTTCCAACTGCAGTATTTCAATCACAGATGCAGCTTTAAATAGCTTAAGGCTAAAAGACTTCTAAACATGATAGAATCTAAATATAAGACCTAAATCACATAAGAAATAAGACATATCAGCTGCTCATACATTTGTCTATTCACTAATTGTGCTTAGTCCCCAAAAAATTACCAACCCAAAAAAGAACACCTATGAAGAAAGAACTCAGCAAAAACATCACACAGGAAGATGCAAAGAGGTGTCAGAAGGGATGGTGAGCAAACAATGCGGGCAGAGGAAACTAGAGTGTTTTTAAATGTAAACACAATTTCAATACTTCCTAGAAAAAGGGATGTTATTCTACTTAACTGATCTCTTAAAAAAATCTCTCGTCATCCTTCCCCATGTCCTCTCCTGCCACACAAAACTAATTGTGTACTTCAGACTGACAACTGAACATGTTTTGCAGCTGAAATTTACAAGTGTCTGTATTTTAAAAATTCCTTCCTATCTTTATACTCCCAAGGACACTCAGACATGGCTTAACATGGACTTTGCACAATGAATGTTAACATTGTGCACTGACTGCTACAAATCATTGCTTGCCAGGCTGTCGCGCTCTGCGCTACAAACCAGTGCATACATAAAATATGGTTTCAGAGATACATCCGTTGGTTACCTACTGAACATCTCCGGATTACAGAGATAAGAGAACATAATTCTTTCCTTATCAGTTCAAAAAGTTGTGCTAATAAACAGTTCAGCTCCAAAATGTGCTTTAAAAAACCAAAACCAATCGAACAGCAAAACCCACACAACCTTTCTGTGACTATGTTTCCAGTTCTACATTTCTATTTCATAATTTTTAATATTTCCTTATATTAAAATTTATTTTCCGCTTAAACTAACCAGGAAATAAATGTTACACCAGGCTCTATCTGTGTACCTGCCAATCATAGGACTCTTTTTTGTTCTATTTTTAAAATCTGTAATTTATGTCAATGTTTCCGCAGAGTGAAGACTAGACAAGCAATGATAAATCACTGAAACAGATTATATTAAATGTGCCATCAAATCTTAGACATATGCTAAATTAAAATGTAACAAAAACATGTTTCCAGTTTTATAAATGTTACCAGTTATTTGTGATTATATATAAAAAGTGTGGAAGACAGAAGTATGATTTATAAATTGGCAGTGTTCCTTACAACTCCGTAGGGTATATGTAATGTTTAATGTTGTGCTACATAGAGTTGGATTTCAACCAGGCAGCATCATGAATCTCAGCGCAGCACTACTTTTTTGGGGGAAAAAAAGCAAGGGGGGGGGTGGGATACATCATCCAATAAAAAAAAATATCAACCCCTTAAAGATTAAATATATTCCATTCTGGCCAATTAGAAGACTCTGTTTCTTAAACAGCTCAGAGAGGAATGGAGAGGGAGAAGAGGGGGACAGAAAATTAACCTTTTGTCATTCACAGAATCGCAGAATGGTTTGGGTTGGTCTGTTCTGTATCCACACTGCTGGCTTCCAGTCTGTCCCTGTCAGTGTCCAGGCACTGCACTTACTAAGGCCTGAGTGTGCCCAATTGTGGACCCTTTCCTTTCAAGAGGATTCTGAATCTGGTCACTCAGCTTTTTGCATCTAGGGTTTTTTTTTTTTCCCCCTCCTAGGGCCAAAGAGTCTTCTATCACATGATGCAATACATAATTACTGCCCTAAATCGTCCATGGAGTTGTGTACATTATGAGATATTTTTAAAGGATCAGAGGTGGAATGTGCATTTCTGGCTGGAGTCTGAGCAATTCCTAAGAGAACAGACATCAAACAAGAAACAACCTCTGTGACAGCACTGGGCTATCAGGAGCCCATAGGGGTGCGGCTATCATGTGCTGCACATTCCTCCCGTGTTGGGAGGAAAGAGACAGGAATGACTGCTCCTAATCCCCACCCCCAATGGTGTGATTAACTCATGATCACCACTCCCCTAGGGTTTTCTTCTTGCTGACATAAATGCTCTTTATTAAGGGAAAAAGGCTATTTTTGTTCAGAGATTGGTTTACACAACAGCTGCTTCTACTCTAAAGTAGTGTGGTTCACACTAATTAATACAGAGTCATACAATTATTATCGGTGAGACAGAGCTGCCTTAATCCAAAACGTTCAGCTAGAAATATTTACTCGGCAAGCTTTCCAGTGTCCCTACACGCACTGGAGTTTGGAGTCGCTCAGGCAGTATATGCTCCCAAGGTCTGTGCATCTGTTTGCTTCTTCTCCTCTTACCAAGTCATAATACCCATTGCAGCAAGCACAGTTTGGGTTTTTTTTAAGCTTAGTCAAAGCCTCTTTCTCACTTTTATGGAAATTTTATAATGAAGCTCATTGCAAACAATTACTCAGAACTCCTACATCCACAAATAGACTTCAGATCATTTGCTGAAGTTTCCCAGCAAGAAAAAGTGGAATTCACATTACGTTTTGGACTGGGAATTCAACTTATTTACTGCCCAACAAATTCTGTACTATTTTCTTACATTCTGTCAGAAGCAAACAAAAATTGTGTTAGGGACAAAAATATTAATACCATTACTTTTCTATTTGTACAGAGATTATGAAACACCATGGCTACGTTTGACTCCCACCCTTCAAACCGTATATAAGCCTTGCAAGCTAAACAGAAAGCAAACAAAAATTTAAAACTCAAGCAAACCCCAAACCCAACCATAAAAACTATTTACAGTCAGCCACTTCGAGGCTGTAATGTTTGGTTCACAATAATTGATAAATTTCAATTTTATTTATCGTTTCCATCACTATCATTTGAATAATTGTTTTGTTTGCATCATTTTCCGTTAAAAAACCCAACCAAACACAGAAGACCAATGCAAACCAACCAAATAGCTTCATCAGAGGAGGAAAAAGCAACATAAAATTGCCAATTGCAGGCTGCCATACTTTGTACTGGAAATGATTGGTAAGATATGTTTAAAGTGTATCTGCACTTAGAGATATTCCAGTATACTATTCCTTTTTAAGTAATCCAAATTGACTCATTGCTAGATGCTACTATTCTGAAAAGGATACTCACATGGGGTATTAATAAAAAAATAGTAATAGTATTTTAAATATGTGCCTTATCCTACTATTTAAGTTGGCTTTCAAGCACAGACAAGTTTGAATTACTTTGTTCATACTATCTTTATCAAACCTAACTACTTAGCTAAACTAAATACTTACACTTTAACAAGGTCATACCAAAGTTACCAGAAAATCTGGATGTTCACAAATTCTTGCTATAAACAAAGTAAAAGAGGAAAGTCGGATAGGTCTGGTCTATGATTTCTCTAATCAGTTGGAATACAATAGTATCAGTTTGTCCTGGGAATTAGATAAAATAAGATCCAATTCCCATGAATACAAACCAGCTATTTTAGGAGCAATAACTGCAGTTCAGTAGCAAAGGGAGAACAAACACTTAATTTGAGGGTTGTGTTATTTTTAAATCTAGGGGGTTTTTTTCTTGCTTGGGGAGCTGCATTTTCCTGGTCAGCACTAAGAGAATCAGCCTGTATTTCCCCCTTTCTGTCCACTCTGCTAGTTTCACGCAAGCAATTATCAAACAAGTCTTGAATATGATACAGTTTGTTCACTATGAATTCACTAGCTTTGAGAATCAGCACTAACTACACTTTCTAACGATCACAGATATTTTCTGAGCTGAATAACCCATAGTATTGGCATAATCTCAGTGACTGAAGCAGATTTGTTGTCTAACTAAAATGAAATTCCTCTCAGCTGCTTCTCAAAACTTTTATAACCTGACCAGGAAATTTCAAGTAGTGAACAGAGTGCGAATTTTATCAGCCTGTATACAAAAAGAAACCCATAGAAAAACCGAATGCAACATCAAGAGATTCCTTGTCACAGCTCCTCCTGTTAGCTGCCTTCACGGCTATTTGTTCAACATGTACACGTGGGCCCCGCTTAACCACACCAGAGCCAAACATCCCAGAAGGCAGGCACAGTGTTGGTGTCAGAGGACAGATTTATCTTTATCCTACCCCACCGTGGCTTGTTAGCCTTGCTGGTCTTGGATTTGGCTTTCAAAGAAGGGAGTTTGTGCCACCAGGCCTTCTGACACATACAACTGTACTCATGTGAGAAAGTGGAAACTACTGGTTTATTTGTTCTACTCTGTTGTTTACTAACCCCTCACAAAACAAACTCCTAAAGAAAATCAAGATAAACCAATCCATTCGTAGTTCTTCCAAAGCCTCATACAGAGCCACATACTTTCCAAAACCTGCCCTAGAATGGTACAGAGGAATGGGAAAATTTAATCAGAAGAATACCAAAGTGTCATTGCATTGATGATGCTACTACCTTGTAATCAAAGGTTCGGAAGAATTAGTAGTGTTGGCAGGTTCTGCCATTTTAACATTTTGAAGAGCTTTTAAAACTGAACAGAGATACTAATTTGCAAATCAAGATTCTGTCAATATATAAAAAGTCTACAGATTATCCAAGATGATGGAAGTTTACAACTCATTCATGTTTTCCAATAATCTTAGAAACTAAGCAGGTCTAATCAGCAGCGGGTGATTCAGCAACAAAAAAACAACCAACCAAAACCAACAACAAAACAAAAGAAAAAGGAGCAGCACTGAAGTGCAGAAGGAAGCTCTCTAAGACAGCCATGTGCATGGCTTAGAGCCGAGACCCCCAAACTGCTTGAGAGATGACTAGTGGTCCACATACTGAACGGTCAGATCCGATACATAACACCACACTGACTTCAGAGCTACTTCAAACTTATCAAGGACACAGAGCAAACTATAACAACCCCAGAGTGCTGTCTGTGGTCTTTTGGTCCAAAAAGTTTGAAAAATATTGGGATAAAACCGGTTAAAGATCACTTTCAGGTAAGCATAGCAAAGGTACACCAGGTATTGATCACTCTGTCTGGATTGTCCCCAGCATAGAATAAATAGATGAAGGAATCTTGTCTTCAGGCTCTGTACCCATTAATGAATCCCCTGATACAAAGGGCAGCGATGACAGGAAATCTGCAGGAGATGAACGCTTCATCTTTTAGTAACAGCACAAATATAGAGATCAGTTCAAAATTCTGTTTCCTCTGGTTGAAGTTTCTTGGAAAATAGAAAAGGGATCTCTAAGGAATCAAAACAATCTCTAATTTTCAGTTTTGACTACACAGCTAGATAACAATCACAGAACACACCACAGAATGAAAACAAGAAAACATAAACACTATCAAAATACTTGGTCAGGAATGCGCTTTATAAGGTCCCCACATCCCCTGGTCTGTTTACAGTATCGGATGCCAGAGGAACTCCCTCCCTTTCTATGCACATGGATGTTGCTCAGTCATCACGCAGATCCACAGACTGATCAGGCATCAAATTCTCTCCACATTAACCCCAGCTAAACACAGTGGACTTAAATTGAGGCATCATTAGGATTTCAATTATCTCTACATAACCAGAAGATAAATCAGAGCTGGAGCCACTTAGATGCTTTCCTGATCTAGGTATCCTTGCCCTGTCTTGGCTACTATTAATATCACGGAAGAAATGTTTGTAGCAATCTCACACATGAGCTTCTCCTGTTATGTGCCTAAAATGCATGTGCTTTTCTCTGTTCAAACTGTAAGTGCAGTTGTGAATAGATGGACTGGACTGATAAACTGGCTATATACACATAAATCCCAGTAACTAGGTCCATCAGGAACAGCGCGTGAATGTCTGCTCTAAGGTGGGTTTGTTTGTGTGTAGCTGCACAGACAACAGAATGATCCCACCTGTAGGAAAGAGACATTTTGAAAATTCGTCTCTAGAAGTTCCAGTTGGATAAAAAGAAATAATTTAAACATTTATCAGACAAACCAAGCAATTTTAAATGGAATCAATATTCATCTATTTTAAATGGATCAATATTGAGCTAATCAGCTTGTACCTATGCAAACCCTTAATCATGCTGAATATATGGGCACAGCACTGCAAACTTTACATGACAGACAGCTGATTCATGGGATCAGCCTGTGACCAAGAATAGCAGCTCATCACAGAGTTCTCACTTCTACAACTCAGGAAGGGACCTTTCTTCTAAAATATGAGATAATTTCTTCTTATATTTTTAATCAATTAACTTCCTTTTAGTATGTATAATATTACTCTGATTGAGAAAGAGACTGACATCACTGAAGATTGATGGCTGTTCGCCACAGAGTTACAAGGCCAGCAGTGATGCAAGCTCTCCTAGAAATGGCTTTCTCCTTGTCCCCACCAGGCATGTGACCCAGCCCTGACCTAGTAGGATGAGAGGCAAGTCAGCTCTTTTTAGGTCTTTTATTCTTTAGCTCCTACAGTAAGAATACTAGCAAGGGGGCCAATTAGTGCCTACTGCAGTAGTCATTCCTGACTGACATTCGTCCACTGGGAACTCATCCAAGACGAGTTTGAAACCAAACAGTTTTCAAACAAGCCGCCAAACAGCTGTCAGATGATACAGGATTTTGATCATTACTGACCTGAACGCGCTCAAACTAGAGACCTCGTGATGAAAGATGCATCCCATTTAGAGTCCCCAGAGCCATCCAGACCCTCAGAACACCAATACAATTCTATCACGCAGAACACAGCTTTTCAGAAAGTGGCTAAAATAGCACTCGCAAGCCTTAGTAAACATCTGAAGAGAACTGAAATCAAAAGATGTTAGGAAGTTGTGCTGTCTGGCAGACACACCATTACGGGACTTAGCAGCATGTCAGCATCAGCCAGCTTTTTGACTGTACCCATAAAAAGTCATTTCCTTTAGAGAAGATCCAACTCCTAAACATGCACATCAGGAAGGTTGTAGTGACAACAAAACACAGGTCTAAAACAAATGCGGAACTGCTCCAAGAGTAAAACAACCATCTGGAGAAATACTTTCTTTGGTTTACCTTAAGCAGAAGTGGATATTTACAAATTCTCTGAATTGGAGTCAGCAGATAACCCTCTAGTGGAATGTCAGTTGTCTTTCTGCCTCCCAAAAGCATGCAACCCTATAATCAAAGAAGGAAACAATTGTTACCTCAGACACAAAGCTTTCAGATGCTCTTTGACATGATTCAGTATTCCTTTAACACATATTACAGTCAGAAAGCACTTTGTCACACCTAAGATACAGGAGACAGGACTTCTTTCACCACTGAAATACAGCCATCAAGCCTATGAAGTTCTTTGAACATCAGCAAAGGAAATTTTGCTGTGGATAACGGGCTGGGTTATTTCCAGAGAAATATTATACAGCTGGTGACTCAAAAAAATGTCATAGCAATACAATGACAGTTGGCAAACCTAGATGCACCATTACCTAAAAGAATCCACCTTATCCCCACAACTTAGATGACCATTTACCTTTGTTCAGTAAGCAAAGTTTGGCACTGTTCGTCCAGAAAACTCTTGAAGGCTAAAATAAAGCCTACTAACTAGTTATCATATAAATTAACTCTAGACTGATCCTTATGTCTGAAGGAAATCAAAATGGAATTAAAATAAATGAGTCATTTGCATCACATTCACCAATTCTCTGGCAAAATATCATCTAAGCACAGCTGGACAAACAGCATGGGCGCACCGGCTGGCTAACCGGCACACTTGTAGCTCTCAGCCAGTGACAGCACGTGTTGCTGCTTGCACTGCAAAAAAAGCCGTGGGACACGACCTTGTAGGTAGAAAGTGCGAGAGAATGAGATGTAAGGAAATCAAGTTTCATTAATTCTGATGCTCATTAAAAATAATAAAAGAAAATATTAAAAGTTGGGTTTCAGCATTAATTTGTGAAGCTCCGTGACTTGCAAACAGTAAGTGAATGGTACTTCACCCAGAAAATTGCTCCTCTCCCAGCGTTGCTTAAATACAGTAAGGAAGGGACAAGTATTGGACCAATATACCCAAGACATCCAAGTTGAAACAGATTTTATGTTGAAGAACTGAAGCAGCAATTGATAATCCTTACAATACTCACACAATACTTCACACAAATTTGGAGGAGGCCTGCATTCCACAAGAATAATTTCACAGGTAAGTCTGCACACAGTTCCCCAAAACAAGTGATGCACAACTTCTCAGTAGATTATGGAAATTCATTTCTCAGGATTGACAAGGAAAGTGAGTGTAAGAATTGTGTACGGCATTAAAATAAATAAATAAATTCTACAGTGTTTTACCTGTCCTGATTTGTCAATAATTTGCCATCTCTGTGTGATAAACAAATGCTGACCTACTGTAAGCTTTTTATACAATTCCCTGAAGATTCTGTTATTGTCCACTGCCTGAGACAGGTATTGGACTCGGATGGATTTCAAACCTGTTTCATATAAACTAGTCTACAATTCTATGTTTGTCCATGAATCTGGAGAACTTTGCTCAAAAAAAATCACCCTAGCTGCAAACCTGTCCTGTCCACAGAAGCTGAAGTTCAGCCAAGATGCTCTTGCTCTGGGGCATCACTGATAACATTTTCCCCTGTGAAATGTTTGCTGTGGCTCAGACACACTCTGAAATCTGGTGGGTTTTTGGCTGTAGTTCAACAATCCTCCTCTTCAAGGAATGTTCACAGACATCATACATAAATCTCATTAGTCCTAACTGGTATTTTTACAGACAATCGTCTGTAAAATAACCCTTCCCCAGGCTATTCTAGATCTGTGGTGTTGGCTACCAGCTCACAATACTCCCTGTCCAATTTTCCAAGTCTCGAGTGATTCAGTCCTTCCCATCTCTTCTTTCAGCCCTCTCTCTCTAGCTCTGGGCTCATAACTGCCCTTTAACACTTACTGATTTTTCAAACACATTCCCACATTCTGTATTTCGGCAGCTGTGAGGGGGCAATCGGGCCAAATCTATGCTCACAAGCAAAGCTTTGTATTTTAGTGCAGCTTTCTCTGCATGGTGGCATTAGAGCATTGGCTTTAGAAGGCAGTGGAGGAGAGAGGAGAGGCCTGGAAGACATTATAGCAGCCACAGCAAAGCAGACAACTCAGTGTAGCCTCTCTTCCCATATTTACTGCTATTTTAAAACTCTCTTGGATTCAGGTGCTGCAGAAACCCACAGCAGACAGTGTGACATCTTTTACGTGCCTTGTAATCAGTTTGCCAGCTGCTGTGGGTAACACAGGCAGGAGGCTTTTGCCAATCTAGTGGAAGTGGAGAACATTCTGAATGTTGGGAAGAATGGTGTTTACATTCACTTTTGTCTCTCCTCTCTCTCATTCATTTCTCTCAACGGAATCACCCAGAGGAACTCATGAACAAGAGGGCTATTTGGTGACTCAAACTAATGGTTAAACAAGGTTCATTAAAACTCAGACATGACAAAGATATTCTGACTATCCAATAGCAAGAGTGCTTGTGTCTACTGCTCCCTCCGAGACCTGTATTTTGTGGCTAAAAGAATGCTCTGGCCCTGCTTGTGACAGATATTTATGTAGAAGTTTTCTTTTGCTGTACTATATTGGGAAAGAACGGACCTTTGGCAGAAAGGAAAAAGGAAGAGCAGAAAGAAGAGCAGGTCCTTTGAAAAAGGCAGACTTTCTTTTACCTCATAGCATTTAGTAAGAAAAAAGCTAATGTGCTGAATTAGTCCTTCACCTACATGCCAGCCCCATTCCACTTGCCATGCATCCATGGCCAGGAACACAAGACATTCAAAAACCAAGCAGAATTGTGGTGAAGGCTAGGAGGAGAAACATCCAAGAAAAGGAAGAAAAATAAGGAAAGTTAGGCAGAAGACACTGTCTACTGGTCGTTTCTCCTCCCAGCCCAGCTTCTATAGAAGCATTTGAAGGCTCCTGACATAGATACTAATACATCACAGGCTGAGTTAGGTCATTTTTGATACAAGTACCAATGACACCGTCAAAACAATTCACCCAGAATACATTTCTTACCCACAACTGGACTCATGGGGAAAAGGGTGTCAGAAGCAGGCCACATTTTTCTGGCAGGTCTGCAGATGATGAACTGGTCAGAGAACTGAATAGGGAATGAGACCTGCTGGGAACTAGTCACTGCTGCTCATTTATTGCATTACTCCTTTCACAATCTTTATCAAATTTTGTGTTGCCTTTTTTTTTTTTTTTAAAAAAAACCCCAAACCTACAACAAAAACAAACAAACAAAACCTACAACAAAGAAATCACAAAATGACAGCAACAACAATAAAAAGAACAGAAAAAAATACACCTTCCTTGTTTCCACTGAAATTACTCACACCAGAGCTGTGCTTAGTTCTGTGCTCGAACTCATCGATGATTTCAATACCTATCCATCCCGAGTGCTGCATACCTGGAATAGGTAATGTCTGCAAAATGCCTCACATTCCTGTGATATTATGAGTACAGTTCAAAGTCAGATCATTAAGTCAAGAGTGCTAGAGAAGGTGCTTACCAGAAGGAATGTTCTCACTGTTGGGATCTTGTTCAATTCCATCAGCAGTCTGAGTGCCTTCTCATGGTTGCTACAGTACTCCTCGTACACAAAGAATTTGTCTTTCTGCAAGGAAAAACAGTAACTTACTGACTCAGACAAAACTGGAGAGACTCTTCTCAGTCTGATACCAAATTCTTTACAAAGGGGTGTGCACTTAGAGTGGCATTAGATTTGCAGTTTACATGAATTGCGTGATACTCCTCTAATGTGAATCATGTATAGATGTGTTCCATTAATTCCTAACTTCCTATGTTTTAAGTTAGCATAGCTTTCTGAGCACAAACACTTCCAGTGCTTTTCCTCCTAATGCATCACTGAAATAAAATATTATCTGCTGGTAGAATGGATTTTGGTACCACAGGGATACTTGCATGTGTGTGAGGACACTCCAATAGAGTAGCCAGGAGCAGAGTAAAGCCAGGAGCAAGGGAGCTGACATTTCTGAGCTGTACTGACCAGTCCTGCTCGATGAAGAAACAGAAGTGGCTGGGAAGAAGCAAAGCCTGGAAGAAGCTCAGAGATCTGGAGGGGAACTGTGACACAAACCAAACAGCTGGAAGTCCCCTGCCTTTCAGGGCTGAGAGGGAACCCGCAGTGAGTTGGCTGGTTCACTTTGTTTTCTTATACATGAGGCAGAGTTCACTATTTTTATGCAACACTAAACGGTGGGTCAGCTGTCCATAACACATTCCCTAAATGGAAGATTTTCATCAAATACACACAAAATAACCAATATATTACAAAATTACAGGAAGCCAAAGGTAGCTTTACAACTAGACCGAGGTACTTCCAGTGGAACGTATCACACCCACCAGCACATGCAGTGGAATGAAATCCCCTGTTAAGAAACAAGGGTCAGCTGGCAGGACCAAGTTCTGCTTTACTGACCTCCAGAATCAAAGACAGGGCAACCTCTTCTAACCAAAATGATCAGAGATGCTGAACCCATTGCAAACATCAGAAATCTGGAAACACTAAAATGATTTACAAAAGAAGCAGTAGCAACTATTCCCATGCCTGAGCATATCAGGCAAGAAGCAATTTCATTTTCTCAAGGCTGTTGGGAAGGGCTGAACTTTTAGCAGCTATGTTATGAGATGCCAGTCTTGCATTCCCTGGAAGAAAATGGGGGTGAGGTTGTGTCAAGAGACTGTATTACGCTTTCGTCTGAAGCCAAAGAGGTTCGTAATTTTTTGGGTGCTTCTCACAACAGTAGTTTCTTTCCTGGTTCAAGTTGGCTTCTATGTCACAATGCAGGGCCATGCAGAGGTACTCAGACAAGCTACTCTGCATATCAAAAATAATTTAGATGCATTAGCATGGCACTTTGCCGGGGCAATATGTGAGGCCTTCCAGAGTTGGCATCTCAGGGCAGCATGCCATGTAAACACTGCTCTCCAGAGCTTGTTGTGGCATTCTCATCATTAATTCTCTATTTAGGATCCTAGCCTAAAAACATCCTATCTGAATATTTTCATCTCCCCAGAACTAAGAAGTTCATTTTTTTCTTGGAGTTTTGACTGGAATCCTATCACTCTTCAGAGATGCAGAGCTTCCTGTGTTAGCTGGAAATATCTGCAGCATCTAGCTAACTTTAAAACAGCTCACGGTGATCCAAAGAGAAAACTACTGCCAACATGAGTCCATGGGAATACAGCTGCACTCTCACTGGGCATTCTCTTCACTATTGTCACATGGAAAAGAAATTGTGTTAACATTAGTTTAGGAAAATTTGCCATTCTGGTCAGATGTTCAATAGCTAGATGTACATGCTTGGAGACTGTTAAAGGCTTTTGGAGTTGGTTTATCACTAACTGATGATTTATTCCCCACCACCACCATTGCCTCGTTGTACTTCCAAAGAAAGAATTGAGAATAAACAGATGTATGTCCAAACACACAACGAAACAACAATGGTATAGAGCAAATAAAACAGCTGCCACAAAGAGTATGGTGTAAAGAGCTGGAATGCAGATGCTCAAGACTTTTATCCTTCATCTACAGCTGTTCATATTAGTGCTGGAGTTTAATACTGGGAAGCTGAGAAGAAACAAAGGCTTCTGACCACCAGATGCAGGAAAAGGCACGGGTGTGTCCGTAGCACAATAGAAAAGAGTCAATTGAGACGCACAGGATTGTTTTCAACCATGAAAACTGTAGAGTTACAGAATGAGAAGACAGATACATGAGTTTCTCCCACATTTCCTCCTCTCACCTCTCCTCAACTCCCTGAATGCACACAAGCAGTATGCTTGAAACTAAAAATAGTAACCATTAACACAATAGCATCCGTTACATCAATGCACACAAAATGTCATGGCTCAGGTTTCTGACTGCAGCTTTGAGTGCCTGGAGTTTTGGGAGGTTATATTTAGATCATAACAAAATCCCTTTGCTAAAGCTCAAGTCAGTACAATAATTATACATACACCAGAGTGCTTTCATCAAGTCTTTTCCAGCTGTCCTTCATGCATGAGACCCACAAATATGAGAACCATGCTTTAAATTACTCGGTGTCTGAAGTGTTTAATTTCCTCTCTGGGTGACATTCAGTCCCAGGCTCTCCCATCCCCTGGCGAGGAAATTATCAGTTACATAATTACAGATGTTAGCCCAGGAATTCTGAACCTGCAGTTACTCTCTATTAAAGTGCAATTATGGTCAGGGATGTGACCACATAAAAATGGCACCTTCTTACTCAGCAAATCTGCTGGATGCATAGCTAGACCTTCTGATTTTGGTGACAGAAATAAGTCTATACTGTTCTTAGCCTGGTTAAAATAAATCTTTAACCAGTGGTTTCTTCTCCAAATATGTTATTTTGGGTCCATTAGAACTGCCCACAAATTAGTGCAAATTTGAAAACAGCTTTGACTAGAGAAAGCAAACAAAACATTTGGAAAAATGTAACAATTTTATCTGAACATATTTTTAACAAGGCATGGCATTTTCTTGTTTCAAAGCAGGCTGAAAACAATTTTGTCAACAAGAAAAACCTAAATAAAACAGAAGACATTCTGAACAAAACAAGATCCCTGACGACTTAAACTAATCACCCATGTAACACTGCTCCCAAAAATGAGAAAACGTGTTTCCCTCGAACAAGTTTCTAGCTACTACACCAACAAACCTCTACCAATACGGCAACATCAGAAATAAAACGTCTGTCAATTCTCTGCCCTTCTGCTCCTTTCATGGCCTGCATGTAAAGATGAGGTGTGATTGTTCCAAGTTTGGTGTATATGCTCTCTTTGATGTTAAAGACTCGTTCTACCTGCCATTTTGTTTAAGTCTGCAGATTAATTTTTGAATTAATATTTAAGTTCATTCCTTACTGTCTGTTATGCTTATAATGACCCACAACTCCAGAAGAAATTCTAGCACCTGGCATCAGACAATGAACTTCTCACTATCATCTGATCAGAAGGCATACACTAGGGCAAACAATGTCTGTCTTCTGAAGCAGAACAATTTTTCACTTTGAATATCAGAGCAAGTACATTTCATCATCTGTTAAAATACTTCAAAAAGTCAGTGTGCAATGATTGCTCTTTTGGAACCTCTGCAAAACCTGCGTGCTTGCTGCAGGTGTTACTCAAGATCCAAATCCTTCGGAGCTGGAGATCTAGGGGAGAATGTTCCAACGTTATTATAAACACATCAACTCTGATCATAGAGACTTGTAACAACCAAAAGCCATGTCTGGTTTCTCAAGATCAGTGGACTGTTTTTGAGTGAGGCTCTTCTAGGCCAAGGTAAACCAGAAAAAGAGTCAGACCTACGGAGATCAGAGGAAACTGGATACACAGAACTCACGAACAGGACCCAAACACTGCAGTCTGGTGGAGCTCCACAAGAGGAATGTGGGGACCTCTATCAAGGTTATATGATACAAGGGAATTTACAGAAAACATACACCACTGAGAAATACAGTGTCCAGAAAAAAACAAGAATTCTCAAGGTATTACCCAATTTATGAACATTTTTAACCCTGAGTTTCTGAAGAAAAGCACCTGTGCTAGCATCTGGCTGCTGACATTATGACTGGATTCCTAATCAGGACTAAGAATGACCTTGCCAGGTGATCATGATAGAAGATACACTGATACACTCAAGATTCATAAGCCTTATGTCACTTCCTCACTGCAAACTCCCCTGAGGATACACCACGATTTGATGATAATGAAAAAGCAGCACTGAAGGTATTCTCCTTAGCACTTCTTCTAAGTGCATTGCAGTACAAGAGAACCTTACCCAGAATGAAAACTAAAGAAATATGTTATCCATATTTTCCCTGGGTAAACTGGCTAACAACAGCACTCACAAAAAAGCTCTTCATCCATGTCACAGGAGTGCATCACTGGGAGAGAACAGCTGGCTTTTCTCCAGCAAGCCTTAAGTGTGCTGCAGGGGTTTCTTGTCAGGGCAAAATACTGTTACACCATTTAAAATAAACCTAACTGGTTTCAGCATCATGGAAGCATCTTCAGGAGTACTGTCTCTGAGGCACAGGGGTTTTTGTGAATGCCTCTGCTTCATCAGATTAGCCCCAATTAGGGAAATGGAGCTTTGGAAGCCTGAGCTGAAATGAACCGAAGACTCGCTCTGAACCACAGTTGCCACTGGCAGCTCCTTGTCACTTGCTGGAGACTCACGGTGGAAGCCTTTACTGTGACAGGACACAAATCCCACCTCCCTCACTTCCAAATACCCGCAGTAAAGCTTCTCTTCTAAAACCTAGGCACAATCTGCATGCAAGGACAGTTCATTTCCTCATCTCTTGCAAATCTTTTGTTGACTGTTCCTTACTTAGATTTAAAGTACCACAATGCTCCTAATGCTATTCCTATATTTCCTCCAATTATGGATGACACCAGATTTTTCTACATACTCTGAACCAAACACACGTTCTACTTCTGCATAAATTGCTTCTTTCCTTGAGGCACCATGGAACAGTTGATGCACAAATTATTTGCAATGAACTACACAGACAGCAACATAAACTGATCTCAGTCTACCTGCCTCTATCAGAAGACAAATTCTCACCAGCACTCATCCCCGTGCATTAGTTTCATAATTTCTGTATTGTTACATGTGTGATAAAAAGGAACATTATACAATTATTAAATTTAACAGTAATAAAGTTGGAAATTTATATATTCATATACAAGAAAACACTACCAATGAATACATATCCCAGGCCTGAATTCCAGCAAACGACAAGATGTTCACATTTCTGGTTATTCAGCACCACAGCAGCCAATTTGACAGCATCACTCAGAAGCTCTCCAATTTTGATACCCTGCTAATGAATACTAATATATTAGTACAGCAGGTCGTCTCGGTGAGCAGTGATCCTAGTGGGTTTTCAAGGTTTTAACTAAATTCACCCATATTTTTCAGCAGCTGACAGTCAGTCCTCACAACTGGCACAATTTTTGGGCAGGGCCTAAATGTAACACTTTCCAACACTATTTTGATAACTATAACAGCATAAATAAAAAATTAACAAGCAGGGGGTAGTTGGTAAAGCTCTATGAATGGCTGTATAATTGCTGTCCACTCAAACTTGATGAACTGTGAAAGCATGAATTTTGATTATGAAGGCTTAATAGAACATATTTTGACGGGAAGTTGGCCTGTGGCTTAACGCGGTTAATAAGAACTGGAAGGAAAAGCTATAATGTATGTGCTTTCTAATTTTCAAACATCTCAGGAGGGCTGCTCCAAGTGGAAAAAAATGTGCAACCTCAATTATTATACATGTAAAGTAGGTAACCTTGCATTTAGATGAGTCCAGCTTGTAGCTAGGTGTATGTAATAGCTGATCTGGCATATACAGTATGCTCCATATACATACCAGTCAGAGGACAGTACACGCACAGAGGATTGAAAATCAGGCCAAGTTAAAAAACAAACAAACAAAAATCTACCACAGGAATAATTTCACAGTGTCAAGAAGGAAAGTACAATGAGCGAGCAGTAGTAGGATCACAAGCTGCAATTGCACAATCCTTAGTAAGGGGCTGTGCTTTCCTCGCTCACCTCGCAGTACCAACACGACTGGATCATGTTGGCGCCAGGGTCACGTTACCCATGTGTCAGGAGAACAAATAATACCCAGCTATCGGGCATAAAGACAGATGACACAAAAGTAACTCATCAAAATGTTCTAAGCAACCTAGAACTGGCAGAGTGAATTCATATCATTTCTACTTCGCATTTTATATCTCTGGTATTTTTGAGCTGCTATTATGAGTCCAAAAGCCGAATTTTATTTACTTTGAGCTACAGAAAGCAGGTACTCATTTATTACATAGTAAAAGTCTGCATGTTGTGCCTTTGCTTATCTTCCTGAAGCGCAGCATCTCTCACACTAGCTCATTTACTGAAGGATAAATGTATGGACATACACTAACTACTCTGAATGTGGTGGTGTATTGTCCTTTGGTTTTAATTTTGATCAATATTTCTAAATTTTAAAATAAACACAAAAATTATTAATTTACCTGAAATTGTGCTGCTTTTTTGACACATTTGGAACCAAAGCAGACAAATTTTCAGTGATAAAATGTTATCAGTTGGGTGAGGAAAAAAAAGGAAAAAAATATTCAATGGGAAAAGGAAAAGTTTCTAAAAATAACTTCTTGTTTAGCCGAGTGGTTTCCATTGTTCTAACCTCATTCACAAGTTTTTTCCCACCCTACCTACAACATTCACACAAGACCCACATTGTCATAGTATTGCCACAAGCCCTAGAGATTAGTGCTAGCTAAGGGGCAGGGGAGCTTACGACAGGAAACTGCATTTTCAGATAGCGTTAAGTCATTGTACTTACAAATTTTAAGAAAACATTTCCCAGTTCATGCTGAGACTGAGGTTCTGGTTGTAAACAAAATTCCAGGGCAGCCAAGAACTCCTTGTGAACACCAAGAATGTCTTCAATGTTAGAAAATAAGATCTGAAACATAAAAGAGAAAACCATTGCTAACTGTTAATACATCTGAGAGTGCCTTGTTAAAGCAGTAGCACCAAGATACTGCGGCTCCAGACTTGCTGTGATAGGATGTACAGCAGAATGGGCTACACTGTATTTGCCCCTTTCCCGGCCCCCATAGAAATCTTTATTGCTACTGAAGTAACTGCTGTAAATGAAGGTTATCTATCCAGATACCCGAGAATGATGAACGTAAGCAACCTCTTTCAAGTCTAGAAAGTACTTCCTATGAGACCAACTAGGTGAATGAAATCGCAAGAACCAAACACACTTTGCAGCAGATAGAAGCAGGAAGTCATCTGCCTTTCCTTCCCATGTATTAGAAGCCACTTTCTGGAAGAAAGGTACTTGAAGATACTGTACTTGAAGATGTACCTGTAAATAAGAGACCAAATCTCTGCCGCACAGGATCTAGCATTTCACTGACAGGAGTAAAGCACAGTGTAAAATGCTTTCAAACCACAAAAGCATTTTAAAGTTCCCTTTCACTGATCTCAGTGGTTCTAAAAGGTGCATGTAATGGCATAAAGGCCCCAATCTGGATGTGCACTAAACGTGCAATCTCAGAGCTAAATGATCCTTAGTGATTTGAATATACATGTGCTAAGGGGAATAAACTGCCAGGGTATAATCTGCTGTAAACACATAAGCTTTTTAAGTCTTCACCATTTTCATACAAAATACTAGAAGGAAGTGTGAATATGCACACAGGAGACCTATATTATAACACCAAGCTTTTCAGCTTTATGCAGTGGAATTTACCCACCAGATGTGGCACTGATTCAGTCTGGTGGCTGGTGATGTGGCAGTAATTCAGAAAAGCAATCATCTGTTCATTTAAGGCAGTAAAGAAACTTCAATTCTTAGTACCAGTTCCTCTCAGGTTTTGGATGGGAGGACAAGATCAGGAATTCAAGGAGACTTCCTCTCTGCACAAACCCTGGTTCAATTCTGTACCTTCTGTTACTCAAGGACAGGCAGGTATTCAAGGACATGCAGCTCCTGCAAGCTGGCTGAATGTGCAGAGCAGAGCCTATTGCATCTTCCTCATCTTTGCTCCCCTCTCACTTGAGGAATCCCAAGATACGGTAGTAAACACCATCGCTAATGCACACTTGTGCCTCATAGCTCCTTTCTAGCTCTTAATAAACTAAAAGGTTCCAACACACTGAATTTGCACTGATGGGCTCTAAACCAAAATAAAGGACAGGGAGCTAGGTCCATTTGATTGCTTCCAGAAAAACTCCCAGGCTATTTCAAACAGAGCATATGATGGTTCTGTCACACGGCTGAAGCTGATGTGATGACACAGTGGCCTCTGTCTGCACAGCTTTGCCAGAAGCTGTGCCAAAAGGGGATTAACAAGGAAAAAGAAAACATATGTCAGGGATGATTTTATCCTTCAGGAGCAGTCTTTGGGGGGTACTTTTTGATCCAAGGAATATCTGTGCAATCTAATGAATTCTGTGGTGGTCAGTAAAGCTCTGCTTGCAGCAGAATTTGCTGATAAGAAGGGTCACTTGAAAATCAAAGCAGCTGAGAGACCTTGCTTGTGCTTCTATATTGAATACACAGTTAGTGTTTATTAGCCTCACAGAAGGATCTGTCTGGCAGCTTGTGTACACCCTCAAGTTGTACTGCCTTCAATCTACTGTATCAGTAAAATTACATCAGTGCCCTACTGTGAATGTAGCATAAGACTAACATATTGATAGAGTTATTCCCACACAAAGCAGTGAATAAACTAGAAATACTTCTTATGATGTTGCTGTATCTGCCAGTCACTGGAGTGCTTGTAAAATCTGGGCTTGTTGCAGGACTCAATGGGGCCAGTTTCTGGAAGTGGATACAGTGGCCAAAGACTACTGAAATCTCCAGTGCTTAGTGCCAGTTGTGGGAGAAACCTGCAAAAATAATTCTGGGAGCAATAACCCAAATTAACCTAAAAAGCTCTTTTTCCTTTTGCTCAGAGGTGAGTGACTGCCAGAATACTCTGGATTTTCCTCTAGACATTTCTGCTGCATGAAGAAAGAGAGAAAAAGACAGGCTCCTCCTTACACAAGCTGCCAAACCATTTATACAGTCTCTGCTACCATCCTTGCTGCTGCCAGATGCCTCACAGCACTCTGGTGACTCGAGATACATAACATTAACAGGCAGAGTTATCAGAAGCCCCAATACTACCTTGCTTGTCCTGCCTCTACCAGCAAGGAGGGAGAAATGAGAGGGAAAGAAAGAACAAGTATCTTTCAACTGCAGGAAAGACAATGAAATTCTTTGGGGTAGGGGGAAAAGGTGGGTGTGAGGTGGAGATAATATTGGCTTTGATCAGGAAAACCATGCTTTGTGATTCTATTTTGCCAGCAATAGGCATACACACTTTATTACTGAAGAGAAGCTCTGTTATTGAAAGCTGGCTACTGTAATAATAAGAATAAATGAGGTCTCCAAGTGGCCTTAAAAAGACCCTCCAGGCACTTCAAGAATGACACAAAAATGTTGTTCTTCCCCAGAGGAGTGTGATGAAACTTCAAATACAAATACATTTAAATGAGCAGAGAAAATACAGATTCTTCTGCACAGGCTTTGTGGTTAATGCATAATTAATATTAATTATTAATTTTCATGATATATGAATAACGATAGAATAACTTTAATCAACGTCTGCAGCCATTCATCATATTGGCAAAGATCTGTACTGGTTTCTCTTCTTCAGAGCTTACTCTTTGCACGCTTCCCTGCACATGAGATCTGTTGTCACATTGCTTGTCTACATTTCTTCAGCCACCCTCAAATTTACTTCAGACTCTAGGTGGTGAGTTTTTGGGGACTGGAGACTTCCAAATTTCAAGAGAGCAAGAGGCTTAGTTCCACAAAGCTGCCAAGTCATCTTGCTACCAGCCCCTTTTGATTCCAGTCAATCAATACTACAGTTATTCTACGGGGTAGCAATAATAGCAACACCAGGGGCTAGAGCCCTGCTAGGATCTCAACACATTCAGGTAATACCTGTATGTGAAATGGAGGAACCAGCCTTGGGGAAACACTTGCCAGCTGCAGCAGCACTGGCCGGTGTGGTACTTCTATTAGTGCTGTGCTCTGCTCCTGCAAGTGTAAAGGCCAAAGTTTCTCCTGATTTAGGAGCTACAGGATCAAATGCAAGCCCAGTAAGTAAGCTTCTAATGGCAAACAAACTGCACTCTGTCCCACTGGTCATCAGGTTTCACTTGCATACGTGTACAAGGAGAGTTTTTAAGTCAAATTACCACAAGAAAGTGCTGTTTTCATTTATGAAAACAATGAACAATAAGGTCTCCTGTGGCCATAGGCCCTAGAGAAGCTAGGGCCTCACAGCTCTGTGTTCTATGTCCCTTATCTCTTTCTAGTGCAAAATGCATTCAGGAACCTCCTCATGCAAAGAATATTCCTGCCTCCTTCTCATAAGCCTTATCAATTTTAGATTTGTAAAGGACGGCAGCGGCAAATTGGCTAATGAAATACTGTCATGCAAAATAGACAAGGGCTATGCATGCCTTGCCTTTCCTCTCAAAGACACTGAAAAGGCCTCTCTGTCCTTTACCCACCATTTTGTACATCTTGCCAAAAGTCAGTATCTCTGCTAACACTGAAATTAACTGCTGGGATGAAAAATTGGTGGAAGATGACAGCTATACAAATGGGCAAACAGATTGACAGATAAACTGTCAACATAAGCCTCTTTTCCTTAGGGAACCAGTTTAATAATAAGCACAAATATGACGTGAGGATATCTGATATTCACATCCCTGAATCTAGCCTTTCGTAACATATCATTTTCCCTACCCAGAAAATGAGGAAGATAGAAAAAATACCTTAACATTCTCCTCTGTAATGTACTTCTCTGCTTTGTCCACAGCATTCTGGCGGATCCGGTGAAGAAATGCCTGCAGACATAAAATAGATTATGTTCAGACAGCTTGATACAGTTGGAGTTCACTCTTTTATATCCTCTAGGCTCCCATCAACAAAGTGCAGTTGATTACCTTTAAGACTGAAAGAATGTAAACATTTACCAAATCACCACCACAGTTCTTTGACTCAGGGCTGCATTCAGGGCAACACAAAAGACATTTCCTACAATGTTGTTGGGCTTTGCCTGGCAATAAATGTCTTTCCCCTGTTGAAAATTTTAGACTTAATTATCTGTTACTACCAATAGACTACAGCAAGGGTCTGTTTGTTTTTCCTTTGAAAAAGATTTCCCCTCTAAGATGCAGCTGGTTTGACTTCAGGAGGCAGTGTGCCTGATGCACATCAAGACGTACACCAGCAAAAGGAGTGCAAAGAATGACAAAAGGACATTCATACTGCTGGAGCTGAAGCATGTCAGAGCTATGAGCTAGGGCTAAATTCAACAGACTTCATAGATGGGGAAGGGAAATGGAAATCACCAGACAGTGCCTGGGACACATTATCTTGTTCACTGTATTTCATTTGGTTAAAACCAGACAAAACAATGCTGGAACTTTTCACATAGGGCCAAGTTTCCCCTTTCTTCAGCTCTCTGTAACTTTGACTTTAACAGGCAAATCAATAAAAAGCTTCAGGCCAGACACAAATGGACAGTGATCCAAATATCAGCCTTCAAAGCATTCTGTTATGTACTGAAAGTCAGGACCTACTTTTATTTGCAACTGAACATACCCATAACTTATTTGATTCCCTGCGAAGGGTTTAGCAAAGGACACTGAATGGGATTTCTACCTCAAGTCTCCACTGTTCTAGCAACTGTTGACCAAAGGGCACTTCTGAACTGAGAGCAGGGAATGTTACCTGCCACAAGCATCAGCAGAGAGATGCAAATACCTGGAGGTGAGACTAAAGGGAAGTCAGCGAGGACAGAATCTGCTGTGATAAACTACATGACCCATGTCCAGAAGGGTAGAGCACTTTCCTCTGCTCTTGCTAGTGGTTTCTGTCTTGCCCCCTACACAAAGGAGTGAGCCCTGGGGAGCACTGTGAATAAGGAAAAAAGGAACTTTTCTTACCCACCTGAGACAGAGAGGGGAAGCGGGTCAATTCTTTGTATTTATGGTACAAAGCAGCTTGAAAATAAAAGGCTTTTAAAAGTTGAACTATTCCTGAGCAATGCCCATGTCAGCTGATGCACACTCAGCTTTTTCTTTTTTTTCCTTTTGCCCGTTGGGATTGGCAGCAGTTTGCAGCCTGATAAGAAGCCATGTCACTGAACCAAACTTAGAGCTTATGGAATGCCTCTGGAGTTTTGGTTGGAAGACTGTGAACATGTCCCTCTGTCTGACTTCCAGCACTAAAAGGGTCAACATCTCTGTTTCTGCTTAGTCACAGCATCTGTCACTTGTCAGCCATTCACACTTTACAGGACAGGCACCAATAACAAAAACAGAGATTAATTAATAAGGCACACAGATACTACATTTGTTTTCACCCCTAGATTCATAACCTGCTTTTGAACAAATTTCAAGGACTACAAGCACATTGCTCCTCTTGTATTGCTAAACAGGAAGGAGATTCTGGATGGATTCCAGCTAGATATGGAGAGCTTGGAGCAGGCTGTGTGGATTAAGAAGTCTGAAGAGCAGATTCTTGTGTTAAAGGGGCAGGACACGTGCACCAGTGGCCGAAGAGGCATTTTATAAGAACCAGCCAGTCCACCTTGCCAATAGTCTGGCCAGGAACTGCTGCAATGTTAATGTACTGCCCAGAACCTTGGCAACAGTCAGAGAACCATCTGAGATGGTGTTTAACATGATGACTAATGTCAGGAGGATTGACAGAAATAACTGTTGCCCTCCCACATCAATGTTGGGTGTGATATCTGAGCATTAATAATCAGGCATCTGATTTATATGAAAGCCACTCATTCTCAAAAGATAAGCCAGGCAGAGACTTTTCCTTGCTTTAATCACATCTCTGTTTGGAGACAACAAATCCAATTGGAACGATTAATTAATCTACACAATTAGCAGCTCCACTGGTGACTAATAGTTACCTGCATATTAGCCCCGGTATGGTGGGACTAATAATAGAAAGCTGGTAAACAGAAGTACAAATCATATTAGCTGTTCCAGGGTAGTCAATAAAAAAAGCAGAATCTGTGTTAATCTAAAAAACAGCTTTTCTGTGACGCTTGTCTGAAAAGATCATTTAATGTGAGCATGAGAAAAGGAGAAATTGAGAGAGAAAAATCAAACAAAAAATGAAAAAAGCATAAAAGCAGGGACAAAGTAGAAAAGATGAAAGACATAAGGGGGAAAGAGGCAGTCAACTTTGTGGACAGTCTGTCAAATCTCCTACAGCCTCTGATTTGTCGTGATGTGCATGAACAGCAGTCTCTCCAGGAATAATAAACCAAGACAGTTGCAAGAGATTTTAGCTCTAGAAATTTAGTAGCCTACTTTCCAAGATGCAATTCCCCCCAAAATATTGAAGCTTAGTGGATGCAGAACTATTTGTTCCCAAGTTTTCAATATCTTCTCATGTGCAAACAGAACCTTTTGCAACACAGTCATTCAAATTAAAAAGCAAGATAAACAGAAGCTATTAAACAGCAGCTCATAGAGCTAATGTTGCGTGCCCTGTTCACATGACAACATCACCTTCCTTCCAAACTGCTTCTAGCTTGAAAAAAGCAGCCCTTTTCCCAGAGGTGGTGTTCAGACATTCAGGTCAGTGTTTTCCAAACTTCCAAGTGATTTTTTGTGCTACCAGTTTTGCTAGGCTCTAAGCTCATCTGTACAAACGCCACCCCTCTATTCACCTGCTTACACACACGCACTAAGAGCCATTAAACAAATAGTTTGCAACTCTCTTTGGGAAACGTAACTACAGGGAGAGCTATGATCTTTTATTAGACCTATTGATTTAACTGGAAAATCAGCCAGGTATTTGGGCCAGGACAATGACCAAAGTGATGAAAAAAGAGAGGGGGTGGTAGGGGTGATGAAAACTTGCCATGCCCATATTTTAATTATATTCCAAATATATTGATATTAAAGAAGAAGCAGTTGAAGGCATAAAGGCTTTTCTGGCCACCTAAAAAGTTACTGAGGCAAACGCTGCTCCAGCGTCTTCACACTCTACACAACTTATACATAAATTCAAGGGGTCTAGACCTTGAGGGAAGATTTCAGGGACCCCTCAGTATAACCCTCTTCATTTGCAACACTTTCAATCTCTGCAAAAATGAACTCGCTATCCTCCAGGGATACGTCAAAGCATAGAGGTCAGCTTTCTTGGGAGCTCTTGAAAAACATTTAAGACTTGGAGACTCAGAAAATCATTTCTAAGACACAGCAGGATGATCACGATCACCAGTCCACTGCAAACAAAAGCGGAACTCTCTACTGTGGTGTGCTGTTGTTTCCTACAATTACAAACTATCAGGGGGTCAGGAAAGGACAGCAGTTTATGATACACGCTATACTGAAACAACAATCACACATCAGATCAGTAAGATACTGTTGAAGAGTTAGAAGGAGATGAACAGGCCACAAAAGTAGACTCTGCTCCCTTCTATCTGCTTGTTCTGCACTGGTTAGGGCTGATACCAGGTTAAAAATGTCACAAAAAGTGGAGATAGGAAGATGGCAGGTAACAAGATACCATCTTTCCTTCTTATCCACACCGATGCTGCCTTTGCTCTCCTGCCATTTGTAGCATTCTGCTGTGCTCACACTAGGCCAGGTCTCCGAGCAACTCCAGCTGTAGGGTGGCCCACTGCTTGCACAATAGAAGAGGGGAGGACTGGTAGAGCCCATGGGTCCGGAACAAGAACAAGCCCTGGCACAGTGTAGTGAAATAAACTGGAAACCAGGCTGATAAATTTTCATTCTCTTGATAAAGTTCTGTGAAGGTCTGGTCTCATCTTCCACGCATATGTGCTAATCCTTAGGAAAACAGCCCACAGAGGATTTGTTTTTGTTTAACATTCTGCTGCTGCATCAACATAATATTTATTTGTGCACTGTGACTTGTTGCCCTAGAGGTCTGCTGCTTCCAAACTCAGCAGGCCATGTCTGATGCTCCTCATGTCATGCATAAACACTGTTTATAGTTTGTCTTACAGTACAAATGCCTTGCAGAATTCAAGCAAATCTATGACAAATTAGAATGAGCAGAGTGAAATGCTTCCTTTCTGCACCACGTCATGTTGGGTAAGTACCTTCCAATAAATACTAATACAAACACATTACAATTTAGAATGCTATTTAGGTATAAAAGTTCATTTCAGTAAATAAGTACTTTTTAATGGTCCCTTTTTCATGAAGGTGTTTTGTTCTTCAGTTCACTATCATTAGAATCTATTGTTACAATGAAATCCTGTCGCTTTGAGTGTCTTTGCTGCACCTCTGAACCACAAAAGCACAAAGCATACTTTGACAGAATCTGCTAATTGTTGAGTTTTTCCTCACATGAAATGGACTGAAACAACTGGAATTTCTCTTAAATGATTTTTAAATGGCCCTTGTTGACTTGTAGCCTTCACTTCGGAAAATCAGTGTTTACCACGTTCTGTACAGGATAATTAAAACACTGCATGTACTAGGGATGAGGCAGTGATAGTTTGCTCATGCCCCTTCTCAAAATTCATGTGTATGGCAGATACTTCCTCAAATGTTCAGAAATAGCAAGAGATGTCTGATTAAACAGCAAGGCAGGCAAACTGTGCATAACCGTGAGGGAAACGAAAGGGAGAACAGAAAGAGACAAGCAATGAGGCAACTGGCTGCCATATCCAGAAGGAGCAACATCTAAAATCACAATCCTATGAAGCCCATTTTCTCAACTGGTGACTAAAATTTCACATGCCTCTTAAGAGACAATTTTGTTAAACTCGTCAGCAATCAGGACTGACTGACTCAGAACAACATAGGGATCTAGATGAGCATAGTATTTTCAGTGTTAAAACAAAAAAGTTGCTTTACACTTGAGCAATCAGTTGTTTGAAGACTTTTACAAATGAAGACAATTTGATTGCAAGAAAACGTGTTCATGGTGAAAAATGAAGATGTGATATGGACCGTGAATTTCATCCATTTGACCGTCACAAGCATATTCACCTTACAACTACAGTGGAGGGGCTGTGCATTAACCTATCTCTGACAACGTGGAGTAAAACTGGCAGAAAGATTTGAACAAGAATTTGCAATCATAATTTTAATTTTTTAATTTGTTTTATCAATTGAATGCAATGCCACCAAATGGGGCTGTTAGATAAGTCTTTGCCTCCACTGCAGTACAAGTGAGATACCAAAAAATCTCCCTTCTCTTCAGCAAAGGAACTTGAAAGTCCTGTGGGAACACAGCTCTACCGAAATAGCCTGACAATGTAAAATGAATGTTTGCTGAAGTTTGTATTTTAAGCGCAGGTGCATCCTTGCTCACGTTACTCAATTGTTTGCTTTGAACCTTGTCATCCTGATCATGTTCTTTTGCTTTCTATCAGATATGCAGTTTATAAGCTAAAGCTCTACATAAATGACAGGAAACATAAATATCCTGCATCCTACATGTGAACCACAGTTCTCACCTGCACTGAGGTCTGAAAGACAGTGCAATAAATAATGTCAAAATAACGTAATAATGACTGCACAAGGCTATTTATACAAAATAACTCCCATCACAACTTTCTTTTTTCCTCTTCATAACAACTAAGTGTGCATTTCTATGGAAAATCAAGTCTTTCAGAATTTCCCTTTAAGCATGTTGGAAATACTTGAGTGCAGATCTTTCACTGAATGCTCACACAGCTTTGGGTTACCATCCAACTGGAAATCAAGTCACTGCAACTGGAGGTGAATCTACTTCAGTTCTATTGAACCTGGAGTGGTCTGCAGTTCTGTGCACTGTTAACCAAGGCCTAGCAACTTCCATCCTAGAGATTTTAATGACAGACAAGTCATTCTTGTGTAAATTCAGACAATTGTTTTTCAAACATGTCTTACCTTACAGGCCAGGAGCCAGCATATACATGTAGAACACTGGACCTGTTTCAGGTTTTTCAGTTGTGAAATTTCTGTTAGAATATTGGAAATCAGAAGCAACTCCTTTGACATCACTAGTGTTACACATGTACGATGAAACAAGACTGAAGCAACTTTAAAGAGTCTTATTACTCTACCTCTTACACTGTAACCTGGCAATCCCATATTCACTCATTGCTCAATTACCTGCTGCTATATTAAAATGTCTATAAAAATACATTTTAAATTGTTAGTGTCTGGTAAAGGAAGAAAGAACTTAAGCATCAGGTAAGTGCATTATACTAAAATTCCTGCACAGAATATTTCACCTATGAAGAATATTTTTCTCTAGATCCTCTTTTAACAATAAAGAGCCACAGCTGGGAGAGAGCAACTCTGCAAAAAGCAGCTCAGCTCTACAGCCAAATTCATCAACAAACAGCTGAACAGGGACTTGCCTGCTAGGCAGAGATGTTTAATAAGAGGAAATAGCATCAGAAATATCTTTTATTGCCCTAATTTCAGGCTTCCTGTGTATCACATTGGCTTTACAGCCTCAAACCTTATTGGTCCATATATTTTTTTTTTATCTATCCCCTGAAGAGGAACTAAACTATTAGCTAACCAAGATGATTTAAAATAATAATAATAATAATAATAAAAAGTACTGTATATTATGGAATATCAAGCATTCTCTGCACACAGTTGAGGCAGTCTGAGCTGTAAGCTTGCATCACTGCCTATTGCTAAGCAGAAGGGCAAACATACTCAACTGTACAGTTTTTTAAACAACACTTCTTTGCCAAAGGTTACAGCCCTTTGCATAATCTTGGGCTAAGTTAGACGTGAAATGAGGTGAACTATTTATACTGATCACCTATGCTCTATGATACTCATTTCACTATTTGTGAAAGTAAATATGAAGATGTCTGTCTTCAGAACATTACTCCCATATTCCTGGGGACAATGTCTTTCTTGCTTATATGTCCCAACTCCACCCTCCACACCACCCACAGCCACACTTCCTCCTTTTAAGTTCATTCCAGTGTTGTAATTTAGCATCACAACCATTCCACACACAAAACACCATGGATGTTGAAGCATGAATCGTCTCTTTCTACACAAGAGTCCATGACCATTTGCAAAAGAGACTCCATCTCAGGTGAAACCGCAAAGACCATCAGAATGTAAATGCAGCTTCAGTTGTAAAATCCAGATGTATCACAGGGGAGAGATCTTTTTATCCGAAGCATACTTTCAGGTATTTTTTTAATAATTGTATAGATATACAGGTAATAAATAGATCTATAGATATCACAAAACCTCCACTGATACTGATGATTTAATAAACATTAACTAAGCACTGTGCACAGCAATCTGAAACCTCTTCCCCACTTCTTAGTCTGACATATGGTGAATCCTGATAAATACCAAAAGAAATATGAGGAAGCATTCAGAAACTCAGCTGTTTAAAATTATCCAAGTGTATGTATGAATAAAATGCTCAAATAAAAACCTGGATTATTTCTTTATATACTGCATAAGAGAAACAGCCACTGCTTATGTAAGCTATATGCCTGAGATGCTTCCAAAAATCGAAGGGGTTTGTCCTTCACCAATGCTGCATTTTAAGACTCACATGGTTATAACCGTGCTTGGCTGATTTATCTTACATCTGTCTTGCCATTGAGTGTCACCTTGTCTATAACATCAAAGGTAATGAAAAACAGTTGCAAAATACTGGCATTGCATAGCACTGGGATTTTCGGTGGTGCTCGAGGGAGTCAGAAATTCCAACTGCTTTTTACTTTGACTCTCTTGACGTGGGTCCATCACAAAACGGCTTCTGTCAACAAATCATCATGGCTGGGATTCACCTCATCTAATTGCACGCAGCTAAAAGTTGAAGTCTACCCTAAATTAGTGATACAGGTTCCTTCTACAACAGAAAGCAATGGACAGGCAACTTCAGAGAATGAGCCACTCCACTATAATAGTGATGTTTAAGAAGAAAGGCCGAATTACCCTCCAGAAGTACCTTTCTCTTCCCATCAAGAGGGAGCCTGGGTGTTAAGTTTAGATTAGACCACCCTCCTTGCCTGCAAGAGTTTCACAGCATCTGTAAATACAAAGTTCTGGGGCAATGACTGTTACTGAATCATTTCTAAAAGTGAGCCAGTGACTATGTCTCTCAGCATGGATGCTACGAACGTGAGGGCATTGCAAGTTGACACATGCAAAATTAATGTGCACAGACATTCTCAGCACAGTCATATTCTGGGACTCATCACAAATGAATTGATCTCACAGCACTTCCCAGAAAAAGTCATTTACAAAGAAAGCTCAAAAAAGATCCCTGACTGTATCGGTATTTCCAACGTGCTGATGTTTACATCAGAATTCTGAAACAACAAAAAAGGGTCAGACCAAATTCATTCATGCATTGAGTGATGAAGGAAACCAAAGGGAAGTGAGAGTGAAATAGTTGCAGCCTTTCTTGCTCCAAAGAGAGACCCCTTTCTTAAGGAGGGTTTGTTTTCATTTGAATTACAAAACCTTTTTGTGAAGTGAAAAAGAGGCTGGTACTGCAGAGGGGTCTATTGTCTCTTCTCTACCATTACCCTGACCTCTGCTATTCCCTCCTCCCCTCAGTCACTAATATTTGCACCCTCAGGCAAGTCAAAAGATCCCAGTTGCTATCAGGGCTCAAGAAAAGCTACATTTTTCACCTTTGAAATCCTTCGGGACTCATTTCTACCAATTCCTTCATATCTCCTGGCTCAACTCCTCCTCATGCTCTGCCTCTTCTCCAACACTACCCCTAAATCACTTTGAATATTCTCATTATTGTGCATTAAAAAAAACCCCTCTGTTCTCCTTTGCAGACTCATAGCTTAAGCATGTTCTTCTGTGAATATTTATCCCTGGCCCATTTTTAATATCAACAGAAAATGTATTTGTTTGGATTTTCCAAGGAGCTTAAGAAAGTTATGTGCCTAATTTTATCAAGCCTTTGGAATATTCTCCCTTTTATTGGCCTTTTCGTGTTTTTCTCCTTGTTCTACAATATGAGATGATTTTGATCATTTTACTGCACTGTGGAGCTCTTCAAAATGCTTTCAGGACATAGTTTGTTTGAATAGGGTGGTTTACTTCATTCCTCTTCATATAGAAATCAAATTCTGACATGTCTGTGTCTGTTTAGACTTTATGTTCCTTTAACATAGATTTGCTTCAGGAGTACAGGCCCAGTAAACAAGATAGAAATACTTCAGGAGTTGACCCATATTACTTACATTCACTATGTCTAGAACAGAGGGAGGCCTAGGACTTCACCAGTGTTATCCCCTCAGTAGGTAAGGACCACAGAGAACAGATAAAAGCTTAAAAAAAGGTTGAACCTTATCTTGCATACTCAGTTTCTAAATATGTGTAATAAGCCACAAAGTTAACCATTTTACTCAAGTGAATGGTTAGGGAAACAGAACTGCCATAGTGTGCAGGGGTGTAAGTTCACATAATTTCACTGGTTTGCACGCGAGTCCATCAACTCAGTGTATGTCACGATACTGAAGAATACCAATTTTCAGGCTTCAGTGGAATCTCTGAGCAAACTGACACAGACCGGTTCAGCTTACTGCCAGCAGGCTTACCGACCTGCGTTCTAAATTACCTTGTGAGCATACACTGGGACCAAGTACAATGATCTCGGGTCACCTACAAACTTGATCTATGTCGCATACGTAACAAAATCCTAGGATTCTCTTTCACTAGGAACATTTTGTCTATGCCCAGCTGATATGTACTTAGAGTGTCATAAGCCAGTTTAGCATCAGACTTTGGATATAAATATTAGGATTGCTTCTAGGGGTATCTTCTCAAGGAGATGTCTATCTGATCTCAACTCATCTGTAGGTAAGCGGCTAACAAGCTGAATAAGCAGTATTCCTTTCACTGACTTAAGCATGAAGGGTTTATATCAGGTTGTGTATCTAATCAAACTCTCAAATGTGTAATGTATAAATCACCTGATTGTTAAGTTTAAAAACACCCAAGAATGCAAGCTGGCTGAACAGAACTGTACCGTCAACTGACAAAATTCAGAGCTACAAAAAAAACCAAACCCACCAAAACAACAATCAAACTTTCACCTAAGAGAGGTCCTCAGAAGTATTTCCATCAGATCTGTTCATGTGCTCACAGGTTTCCTATCAGTCTTCATGGCTGAGGTAAAATGGGAAGCACTAAAATCTGTAGGTGCCTTATCCAGAAAACTGGTATTGGAATTGGCAGCAACTAGTAGAAATGCCAGCAAAATTGTCCTGATGTCCCGATTTCTGGCCTGGCCACCAGATTTTAGGCAGCAAGTACCAGTAACTGCATCTGAGGATCTCCATGGAGGTATACTAGGCATAGGTGCAGTCATAGGTCAAGGGACTTAAATTCCAAAGTTATTTTTATTTTAGGAGACTATCCTGCTTTCTGCCTGTGTAGCAACCACAGTCAGGGCCACTCACAAGCAGCCATATCCGTATGGGCTCCCTGGCTGGAGCTGGAAATTCTTACAGAACTTTTCCTCCTTCATAACCAGCCATGGGGGCTCCGGTGCAGCACACAGCACCAGCATTCCTGCCCTTTGGAGCTTGACATTTCCCGCTGGGAGAAATCTGCCTGTGGTGTGACAATGCGGAACGCAGCCTTCCGCCCAGGCAGTACAAACTCCACAAAAGGCTGTGACGCTATGGGATTGTCACCACCAGAGCCCAAGGAGAGAGCGGCTGTTTCTCTGCAGCCTGTGAAAGGTCTCCAAAAACTTCAAATGCATGGAAGAAGATGTGATTTGGTGAAAAGGGAGAGAATCCCAGAAGGTGTGGGGGGTGGGTAAGAGCACTCTGTCTCAAACCTTTTCTGTTACAGGCAGGATAGGCTGATGTTCATAGAGTCAGCTCTCTACCTCTCCTAACCAGAGCAGAGAACCGCACATCATGCTCTCCCCAGCATTTCTCCCATCTCTTAAAACCAGCAGTTAGGGTATGCTTATCTGTGAGCTAAAGGCTGAACCTTCTACAGGTAAATGTAAAGGAAACCGAATCTCAAGGACGCTGATCTGAATTTTCGTGTTCCCCATGCAAAGGCCACGAGGCAATGTGGCACATCACCCACCGTGAAATCAATAAAAGCAAAGTTTAGTCTCCAATTTATTGTCTTCATACAAACTGCTGGTTAGGTCACACTAAATGTCTTCTGAGAAAAGAAATTATCTGTTTACAGAGATATCCATTTCTGTATTTTGACTACATAGTAAATATTTGTCCATACTATAATTTCATACTTCACTAAAGAATAAAGCTGTAAATAAGAACAAAAGGTCCCGGCCTCTGATCAGACCACCAGCCTCTCTATAAGTAAGTACAGGGAGTAAGTTTGTAAAATCTGCCCAGCACTTAATGCACCCTTTCTACCCAAGAACTCAGGCCTTTTCACTCAACTTTGATTAAATCAAACAAACCAACCAACCAACAGGGAGCTGTCTGGTTTCAGTTACATCATGATTTCACCTGCCGAGAGGTATTTCCAGGCAACATGGAAGAAAATTTTTCAACATTCGAGTAAATCTAACTAATCAAAAAAAGATGTTCATTTAGAGTTGGGGTTTCTTTTGAAAGAAATAAAATGCATTTACACTTCCTACCACAAAAAGGAAATGAACACAGCTTCAGAGCTGCCATTTTGCATGTGCTTTACCCTCAGTTGGTGCTCACACACAACTGCTGATTATGATTTCGTGCAGACTGGTTGCACACACAGCTGCACCTTGCCAAGTCTGCCTTGATGTCTTTGCAATTATTTACACACAAAAAAGGGGGGGGGGGAGGGGGGAAGCAAAAGCATCTTTCACATGTTGGTTCAAAAGAGGAATTAGAGAAACTAACCTCATGAGGACATTTTTTGTCACTAGCCCTGAGCAGGAACGGTTTAGCTGATGAAAAGCTGCTTCCTGAAAGTACAGTAGCTGATCAGAGCTAGTTTTCCTAACTGAGCTCAATCTAACAACATCTGCACCATTTTAAACCGTGCACCATCTGACTGCCAAGATTTTAACCAAACCAGAAATCGTCTTGAAGGCAGACAATGTTACTTATGAGCCTTGCTTTCTCGTTTCTCTTTCCCAAATAGCACTACACTCCTAACGTCTACAGAGAAGCAGACGCTTCTGCAGAGCCTGCTGCAGAGTAGTCTGGAGCCAACCTCTGTCCACAGAGCACCTCAGACATCCTCAGAGGGCTTAATCATGTCAGGGTTCTTGCCCAGTTTTCCAGACTTAAAATATTTGGACTATTCAAAAAAGCAGCAGTTTGGCATGCCTAGCCAGACCTAAATTCTTCACTGCAACTAATACTCAACAGTAACCTGCCCCATTCCTTTTCAGACAAGTGGAAAATTATGCCATTTTGCCAGGTCAAAGAGCTAAGCAAGAGCACAGTCTAAAAATATTGCCTGTCCTACTGGCCCAAGCCAGGCAACCCAGCTCTGGGTTTCATAGTTCCTCTTCATGTACATTTATTTTGTTGTGACAGACTAAAGAAAGCTCCCTCTCATTGTGGCATTTCTTCTCCGCACACATGCTCTTGCAGAACACAATCATATCTCACACAGTCTTAAACCCCAGCTTCCTCTGAATCACAGCAAAGAATTAGACCATTATATCTTAAACATAAAGGGGAAGTTGAGAGAGAGCAAAGCCTGCTAGCAGGCCCTGAACTGAACGGCTCCAGCAAGCAGCCTGCCCTCCCCAGCATTCCCATGGCCTCTGACTTGTTTTGAATGCTTGCAAGGCCATACGAGTGCCGCCTGGGTGTATATGAGGATGGACAGGGCTCTCTCAGCTACAGGCTATATTAAAAGGTCACCTCCACTTGGAGCTATTTAGAACTGACGGGTCAAATGTTTTGTGCCATGCTTAGGAGGTTGAAAGTGAGCTTGAAGTTGTGTTTCCAATTTATGCATATTTCAGAGCAACAGTAAAAATGTAGCTTTGGTATCCACTTGCTCTTTCTTTACAGAGGTGCAAATAGATTGAAAAACTTAAAAGGTGACTAAAATTCTAACTTTACTACAGGTGGCTTTGTGATCAAAAGCCATTTGTTCAAAGTATTTTGACGTTTTTAAATGAAAAACAGCTAGAATTTTAGCTCACTTCATCTGAAGTTAATCAAGTTACATTGCTGGGAGACGTGAAGCACATCTCTTCAATGCAACTCATGTTTCTGCAGCCTGTCCTTTTCTCATTAATGCCACAGCTTTGTCCCTCGCATCACAAAAAAAAAAATGATTAAAGCAGCTTCGGGCCCTATCACCAGGATAGTTCTCTGAAAATTGGAACAATTACTTTTAACACAGATACCTCATACCTTCAGACCTGGAGCTAGGATTAGATACAGTTTTACCCACCACCTGCATCCAGCCATAGGAATTGGAATTGTCCCTGCTAGGAAAGGTCATTGACCACACTGTCTACGTGCCAGCGCACTGACTGGGGCATTCAGTCAGGCTGCCATTTTCTCTTCTCAAATATTTTCCCCTCAGCTGCCTTTTCATTAGGGGCTGAATAGTAGCACCTACTGTCTAGCCAAGAAATTCACACAAGGAGTTCCCTTTGGAGCTGATACTCCTGCCATTCATCCCATCTGTCAATGCAGCAGATCCCCATCCAAGTCCATCGTCAGTCACCTCAGACACTGTTAGCACTACTTCTCCTAATGACCCATCTCTACCAGCCCAAAGAACAAACCTCTAAATATGCTGCCAAAGCCAAGGTCCATGCTGGGCCAAAGCAAATAGCTTATTTAACACTTCATCCACCACGTTTACACACTGGATTGATTTTAGCCTCTGCAAGAGTTCTAACCGCATCTGTGAACCCAGCTGATTGCCAGTTACTGAGTGCTCACACATAGCAGGGTTTTTATTTGTAATAAAATATTTAGAGGGGAAAAAACACCCCAGAATTTAATAAAAGCAACCGTCTCAGATTGCCAATGACTTGTGGTGCATCTATTCAGATGCTCGGAATTCCCTACATAAATAAAGCCGGACTTTCAAGTTCTGCCAATTAAATAAATGCCTGTTCTAACTCAGTTTTGTATTAAAACAGTAACCAATTTTACTTATACAAAATCAAGTGTGAGGTCCTGGATGGTAAATAGGCTCCATTTGCAGATGTATTTTCACACAGTTCCTTTCCCTAAATAGCTGATTGTTCAGAGAAAACACACATCCAATTTGCATACCTAAGCACAACTGCATAAGCCAACTTAAAGGCAAAATGCACATACAAAATTGCATTGAGACATCTGAGTTTTTAGTGTTGGTCATTCCCATAGAAAACACAAATAGATAAAGAAGCTTTTTAGGAATAAGCGTTTATGAAAATTACTCTGAAAGATTACAGAGGCAACATGTGTCCCAGAGTTTGTTTCAGCCTTCTTGTACAAGGAAGATCCCAAGAACAGAATTCAGGATGCTCCATCAACTTCACCTCAATACAAAATCCTTTATTAAAACATTTCTTGTTTTTATTAGAGCCACATACCAAGTCAAGGAGCTGTGTTCAAATGCACTACAGGTGGTGGATAAAGCAGAGACAGAAGTAAAAGTAGGACTGCAATTCTTCCTCCTCTGCTAACTGCCTGAGCAGAGGTGCCTGCTCTCTGTGCTCTCTTCTCTGACCTGCAAAGAGCCCATCTTCCTGTTTGAATCTATTGACACTGAAAGCTGCCCTGTGGTTTTCTCCAGCCTAGGTATTAAAGAAGCAATACAAGATGGAAATAAGGGTGTGATTCCACAGGCAATTACACCAACCAAAACCTCCTCTGCACCCAGTCCCTGGCTGCACTTTCCTACCCTCTGCCTTGTACCAACACTGCTGCTTATGTAATCAGGCAGTTGTAGCCTGATTGCAGCCGGCTGAGGTAACTCAAACAGCCAAACATCAACCACAGAAAAAATTAATTCTCTTACAGCCACCTTAACTTCCTGAACTGCCTCACCGCCCACGCACCTGAGCATTACTGCCAATATAAGTAAGCCAGTTAGAAGTTAGAACTGTTTAAGCTACTGCACCCACAGCTTGTCATGCTTTCTCCTACCCTGAAGCACACCATCATCCACTAGAACCTACTAAGCTACTAAATTTAAACTGGGGAGATAGGAAGATGTGGCTGTAGTGCTTGGTCTAGGCTGGAGTTTATACTTCTATCTTGTCTTTGAAGCCCAGTATAGCTCAGGAGAGCAGGACAGTTGACCATTCTGCATGCATCAAGCCCAAGCAGACAGGAGAACTTGCTGCACTAACCAGCTATCGTGTATGCTTTCTGACTATAAAGTTAAAAACAAAGGCTTAAGGGTTTCACTGCAACATCCTGTGGCTAACACCCTTATGGTGTGTGCAAGAGCAGAAGTGCTGAGTGGCAAATACCAGTAAATAAGAAGCATGGCTTGATATTCACAGAGTTGGAGGACACAAGGTTTTTCTCAAAAAATTTTCAAAAGCAAAATTATGTAGCTTCAGTGTCAAGCCTTCTTCATCCCTCCACTCGAGTACAGAGAACTGCTTTAATTTTAACACTGTAGCTTTTTTTCCTGTTAAAATAGCAGCCTGATTGTCCTTAAACAAGTAGCAGGCAGTTTAGCAATGATGAAGCTACAAACAAGACATGGTATCTGCCTCTCAGCAATCTAAAGACCTTCCCTATACTTAATAAACTTCCCCGTTTTATTTTACACAGTGCCACCTGTTTCTTTTCCCTTGACTGTTTTCTCCAAAGAGTGTATCAGGCTTCTCGACTTTGTGACACATCTCACTTTGTTAAGCTAAAGCACAAAGCAGTGGGCAGAGTCAAGAGCTCCTGATGTTCATTGAAGCACAGGAACAACTTGGACACAGAATTCTGGTCTTGCATACAGATGGATTGGTTTTGGTCATGACCATTATTAGCAGCCAGACACAAGTCATCCTTCTTGCTTTACCGTAATACATACAGGACGAACTGCTGCAAGCCTCAGTTGGCACTGGGGCAGATTACTCTGGTTTTCTTAGGGAAGCCAGTGCAGATAGGAACTTCTGCCGCTCTGCAAAAGATCATGCTGGTGCAGCTTCATGTCCGCTCAGCAATGGCTGTGAGCTGGGCAGTCACAGCCTCAGTGTGGCCAAAGGCATAACATCTGCTGGATATCTTAGGAGGAAAGCTCAGCCAGAGGTGAAAAGATTCCCTGCTAGTCTCCCAGATAGGAAGCAGAAAAGAAGCAAAATGAGAAATAACAGAAAAAAAAAAATCTTCAGGGCACTTAATTCAACCTTGAAAATCCAATTCCCAGCTCTCACACCAACATTCCTGATAACGTAAGAACAGCCATGCCAAAGAAAAGTCGTTTGCTCATGCTGTCAGACACCCACTAAACACAGCAAGCAGGCGACAAAACACCCGTGGAGAACACCAAGAGACCACAGCAGGAAGTAGTAAGCATAGGATGTCAGAAGTCATCTTTATATTTATTTTACTTATTCTTTAATTCCCCTCCAAGAAAACCAAAAATCTTCAGGGCAATACACATGCCTGCACGCTCTGCTGAAAAAGCCTCATGACTGCAATCACATGACCATTACAGGTAGGTGTCTGGGTATGACCTGATTCTGATGCTTGTTACTGTTTCAGTTTTGATAAAATGTATGGTCTGTCATGCTGAGCGCCTCTAGCTTTGAGTGGAACTTGTAAGAAGTCAGCACTGTAATCCCTTGGTACATACCTGGCAAGGTGGCTGGCTGTTCTGTTTGGCTGGGGTTTTTGTTTGTTTGCTTGTTGTTTGTTTTTGTTTTGTTTTCTGTTTTTTATTTCCCCAACACCAGTAGCACAGCTCTTGAGGCCATGTAAGACACCTCAATGGGAAATGGCTGCTGCCTGCTCTAATACTTTTCCAGTGACTCCTGGCTCTCTCCAGCTAGAAATCCAAGCCTAAGGCAAGATGTGATGACCCGTGAAAGTCTATATGCTATTTCTTGTGTTAGGGCTTCTAGCAACTGGAGCAGAAAACTGCAAAAGCGAAGTATTTTATTACTGCTTGCTAGATAGATATAGAAACTGTATAGAGACTCTTTATTTATTAAAGACTTCTGTAAAGATAAGCATGACCATATAGATTCAGAGGTCACTGCAGGTGCACTGGGAGATCTTCAGCAAGTATCCATTCCACAAGTTTGTGTGAGCTACAAATAAGAAAATGGGGTGACAAGAAGAACATGAGGTTACTTCCACATAGCTCCATCAGAATGGGAGAACTTCCCGAGGTAAAGATGAGAGGTCACCCATCGTATTGATCAAACCTGAACACTTTTTCCAAGAAAACCTAGGAAATCCTCAGTGTGCTGTCAGGCTGGAGCCCTGCAAGACTACAACAGAGATGCACAAACTGAGACACCACAGACTTCGGGAATGACTCTACATTCACCGTCTGACTCTTGCTTCATTGGTAGCTCTTCCCTCCTTGGCACCATGGAATAAAGGATCAAGGTCTGTTTCAAATGCACGTGCTGACTGAACTGGCATAATTCTGCAGAATTAAGAAGTGTTGACCTTAGCCTTAAAGGTGAGAGGTCGTTTTTTACTGATAGGATTTCTGGCTCATTATCATGGTGCTAATTTACATAGCTTTCATCCTATCGCTCCTGATGCCTTGTCAATTACTGAATGCAGAGGCAGGCTGGTACCTCAGCTGTATCTTACCCCTTGCCCTGGGGCTGCCAGCAACCCTTCTAATTACAGACGAACTGTCACAAACCAAACTTTATCTTTAGGGCAGAACTCCTAAAGGAATGAACCAATGGATGCAGGCATGCCAAAAATCTTCTGAGATGTAACCCATGGCCCTGGATCCAAGGTCCTCCTGCGCATTATATGGTGCTGGTAGCACTTTATGTGGAAGGCAAAAAAACTAATGGCAATGACTGCTCAGAATCTAGACAATTAATTATAGTCCCATACTTACAAAACCTTCCCATTATCCTAGCATTCCCTTCAAAATCCATTGCTTTTAATTAAATAACGTTACAAAGCTTTACTACTATAACAAATAATATATAAGCCCCATGCGCCAAGTACAGCAGTTTCTAGGAAATGCATTTCTTCCACCACAGAAGATGCTAGCATTTTTTATTTTATTTAATAATCATTTCCATTTAGTTCAAAGAAGTAACTGTTGAGATCTGAGTGCTGAAGCCACAAAAGAACAACAGGATCATTACAGGAAAGTCTGTCTGAACCGCTTCTTAGTTTTGTTATCTTTCCTACAAGGGCTTAATAAGTCACTGTTAATTTGCAAAGGAGGGATGGTGTGGTTCAAGAAAACTGTGCAAAATATTAGAATATTTCAAACCCATCTGTAAAGGGGTTTTATATGATCAATAGAACATGACCATATTAAAACAGGGAGAAACTAAGTCTTTTCAGGTAATTATGAGAGCAACTTTGATCAGAAACTGGGTAAAAAGTAAAAAGAAAATCATAGTACAGCTAGGCACTGATAAAGACATGTTATAGAACCTGAAGCCCACTGTCTCATCAAAATAGCTTCATGATACCTATATATGTATCGCAATGACATCATAATTATCTAAAAGGGCCTGTTAAAAGGAGGTACAGTATAAGCAACAATTTCCTTTCCTGAATTCAACCTTCTTTCCTTCAGTCTTTTCCAGAAACAGCGGAAGGAACAATAGAGCATATGAGTGAAGCAGAAAGGCAGACCCATGAAGAGGTGAGGAAGGCTAATAGAAGGCCAACTTTTCCTTACAAGCTTTCACATACTGCACTGGCCTAAGACAGCTCTAGAGCGTGAACTCGGCTAGCTCTCAGCGGAGAGACTTCAGAGAACCCTTGCTTAAAATTTAAAATGTGCTTAAATGTTGTCCCAGAAATTATTCATCAGTTTTGGCCTGAGCCAGAATTAAATGCTGTCTTTGACATGATAAAGTTATGGTGGCAATATGAGCAGTGCCCAGGAACATATATACCTTGCCAAGATTTCTATGCTCCACTGTTTCTTTTCTCACTCTTTGATAAATCCAGTTATAACAGCCTTGCTTTGGGGTTAACAATATGGGATAGGATGTTCTGTTCTAGTTTAGTGACAAGAGGAAAACAAAAGTATCACTTCTACATTAGAAGGTAGCTGCTCTCCTGATGGGACAGTCTCTCTCCAGGACTCATGAAGACAAGAAGCACAACCCACCCTGGCTCCACATGGTCAGTGCATGGAGGTATCTTCAAAGATGGCAGACACATTTGAGTACTCTACACCTTTTGATTCACATAAACTCAAAAGCGTATCCTGAAGTAAAGAACTGGTATGATCTGTTCCTCTTTGTCTTGGTGTCAGGGCATTTGTATCTCCAGATTTCATGCTAAGCACTCACCACCTACCTTCTCAGAAAGACATTTCAGGTGGGAACTCCCTGTCAGTAAGACACCATGGGCCATGGCTTGCATGTCAGACCACCAATGCAACTTAAAGCTGGTTAAACAGGATTTTGATTTTATAGAAGCCAAAATACCTGTGACTTATACTACGGCTTATGGTGGGGTTTTTTTATAAAAAAGTACACAAACTTGTATACCTCTTCAGTTCCTCTAACCCTCTCTACACTTGCGCTCTCCTCAGCTGTCCAAGACTTTTGTTTGGGCAAAGAATTTAACAGGAAGTATCAAGAGACATTTTTCTCATTTGCATCTCTCCTGAGAGTCCAGCTTATTCTCACCCTTTGTGTTTCTTGTGTATTGTTTCTAGAGACTTCAGCTTCTTAAATCAACATGACTAGCCCAATAGAAGGGAATTACTTCACCCTCTACCAGAATACACAGGATTGTTCAGAGAAAAATATTTTTGCATTGATGAAAAAGTCATTGTTTTCAGTGTCAAGGGTTAATTTTTATTGTTCTCTAGTCACAATCTATTCAGTGTTGTTAAATTTAAACACAGAATGACAAACTAGCAATGTCTGAACTTAAATCCCACTAAATCCCAATAAAATGTTGCCACTTATCTAGAATAATCCACCTACAACTAGCAGTGAATGGCTTCAACTTCTCCACTTTTATTTCCTCATTTGTAAAATGATAACAGCAGAATTTGTCTCCATCTTCACTGTGACAACATAAACGTTCTAGAGATCTAGACAAATCCTATTCACCCTCTTACAGCAGCAAGGAGCAGTTGCTTAAAGAAGAAGCATATGAGAGCAAGTACAAACTGCTCATACCACCAGCACACTCCTGGTTTCTGATAATCTCTGGAGATGACATTTACAACATAAAGTTTAATATTCTTCAGGGCGCCTCTTCTCCATGTAGTTGGCATCCAGTTTTGGGGGTGGATTAATCCCTTCCATGTGTGAAATACAGGTTAAATCCTATCAATTCCGTGTGGCACTAGGTATGTCATCGAGATGAAAAGTTCACTCTTAAAAAAGCCTAACAGAAAAGAAACATCCTTGTGCAAAGCTGCCTTTAAGTTATGAACAATAGAGAAACAAGAACAGAGCAGAAGAGACACCAGTCTTGGGATAAAATTCATACCAACTTGAACTCAAGCCATGGCAGTGACCACCTCTGAAAACCAGGCACTGGCTACAGAGGCTGGACAATTAAACATGGAAGCAAACATGTCATTAAATGTAGGCCTCTGAGAGGATTACAAAGTCAAACTAAAAACAAGCAGCATGACCAGAATTAGAGTCCAGCCATTCTAATCACAGAGCTCTTCCAGTCTCCAGGTAGCAGCTTTTATTTACAATTACTTACGTTCTTAAGCAACAGGCTTAAGATAGAGATTTTGGAGTAGGTATAAATAGAATTCCCTCCAGTTTTCATTTCTTCTAGCACTTCTAGCATAAAAGAAACCCAGTAAGGGACCAAGAAAAAAGGATGTGAGAAAAAAGAACAGAAAACCTACATCCTAGCAAGGGATAATGCATCAGATTATAGTTGGAGGGGCTTAAAAAAAAACAAACCAAAACCAAAACAACCAACAAAAAAACCAGGTGTTTCCAGGATATAACTATAACATAAGGAAATCAACTCAAGGAAAACACAGAGCAACTCCTAACTTTACAGACGGGCACAAAAATATACATCCTCCACAAGGCAAGAGAAGCCATCTGCCTAAAATGTGCAGAGAAATACTGCTTCCCTTAAGGGGAACACTTTGCTGAAACTCACCTGGCATTCAAGACCTAAGAACACAGTACTTAAGCCTCCCCTGTGTGCCACTTCCTTTTGAGTCACTGCACCAGCCACTCTCACTCTTCCAATTCAGCAAAAAGGTAGTAATGAAGGAACAACATTTTCCAACCGTTTTCCTTCAAAAAAACCTTCCTGTTAACAGATGTCAAAAGGTTCATTCATGTATACCAGTGTAGCTAGCTTCTGTCGCATAAGCAAGAGAACATACTCTGATGTCCAAAGGCTCATTACAGTGACCATTAACTAGGGAAAGGTTTATGCCAGGTAATATCAGCAAGTCATGTTTTAAATGGTCAGACTCACCAGATAAAACTTCAGCAATCATAGAACCTCTTGTCCTACCTAAGCATGTTCCAGAGACAATTTGTTGACTGGCTGAGTATTGCATAAGTTACTCTTTCCACATCTTGTATTCTGTCATGTTATGGATTTTGACAGTTTTTGTAGGACATGAACTAACAATTGGTTCTCGTAAATCATCTTTTACGATTGACAGATTGGTTCTGAACTGGCTCTGTGGAAAAGGATGTAGCTTTTTTTTTTTTTTTTTTTTGCACAGCACTCAAACCCTACACAGAATACACAAGACAAGCCCCACCCAGAGATTCACAGCTTCTTTGTATAAAGCAGGTGCTCTTAAAATCACTGGTTCTACAGTATCTCTGGGTTCTTATTGACACCATCAACGTGCTGGCTGCTAAAACCATGAACCAACTATATTCTTTTCTCCATGAATTGTTCTAGTGGTAGGATAACGTAGTATCAAACTCCATTCACATCTTGTTCCACTGTAATGAAGATGGAACTATCCTATCTATGATCTAGGTGGGGAACAGGAGAGATAAAAGCAGGTATTATTACTTAGAGGTAATAGCAGCTGCTGGAATGACGCTGGGCTTTGTCTTGGGGAATTACTTAAAATCCACAACAGTGCAATTTACAGTGTATTTTTTCTCTGGCCATGAATTTTCAAAACATCTTTGTGAATAATGTTTTAAAGTAATATGAATCCAGGAAAACTTACACTAACAATGCCAAAGAGGAGCTAGCATTCCAGTGAAGCCAGTTTTATGAACAACTGCACCTTCACCAAGCAGGTACAGGGCAGATTTCTCAAAAGCAAAAAGCAGTGAGAGCGTGAAATTATTAAGACCAAAAAGGTCACCAGAGCTAACCTTCGAGGTAGCCTGTGGTCAACATTACTTTTGATTGCATTCTATTCAGTTTTTCCCCCTCTTTACTCCTTTCGTTCACAGATCTCTGAGCTTCAGTGCTGAAAATGTAATTACAAAAATATGGCAACACCACAAAAAACCCCAAATAATAATTCACACAATTTCCAGTCAAATTTTGCAACTGAGAAAAATTCAAAAAGCCTTTAGCTAGAAGCCACTACATTCAGCAAATGTAAAGAATTATTTGCATGCAAGTCTGCACTGCTTTAATTAAATTAGGAAAAATCCTTCACTAAGCCAGAACTAGCATTTCACTGCATACGTTGCTGAGGAAACTAAAGTTAATGCTTTGCAAAGGTTCAGGTTTGCTGATGCACTTATCTGTCTTTGACAAATGCTGATCAACTGACAGAAGAGAACACAGCTATTACTGAGGCCAGAAACCAGGCGGTTAGAGAAACTGAGCCAAAACAGCCTCTCATATCTAGACTTTTAAGTGACAATGAAGAAATATTAGATTTTCAAATGTGGGGAAAGGACAATATTTTGACCTTGTTGAATTAAAGGGATTTAGTTAAGCAGGTGCAAACCTCCATAGAGATGCTTAGATTATTTCTATGGAAATATCTTGCATCCAGTTAGTTTTAAACTGTTCCCAGTTGATCAAAGCTCAACTGCAGAAAACAACTGCCAAAAGAAGTTTGCACAAGAGTAGTGATTTGGTTTAAAAATCACTTCTCGGGTTACATGAGCACATCTGTTTGTGTAAACAAGGACTCAAGTGCTCAAGTGACAGTCTTGTGTAAAGAGAAAGATGGGCAATGAGGCTGGAAGGAAACAATTCAGGAAGGAAACGAATACTTTTTCATATAGGGCTACAGGAAAATAATAAAAGAAGTCACAGTCCAGCTCTATCCATCCTTTCAACGTCTGCTTCAAGTCACAATGAGAGCACCAAAAAGTACGGGCCTTTGTCAGGCTGACATTTGCATAACATTGCCAACAGTTCCTTTGATTCAAGATTCTGCTCAAGGCTCAGTCTCATAGCTTGAAGTAACCTATTTGTGTGTGCTGATTGCAATGATGCTGACTCCCAAGGAGCTCCAATTCTAAAACTTCCCATAAAGGTGCTATTTATGGAGTGAAATCTGGAAATGCATTTAAAATACATTATGTGATTTTACTGCTCAGGTAACAAGTGTGACATTGATGTCACATAGCAACACAGGGATGGATTCCAGCCCTCACTCTCACATGGCAACCATTATGAGAGGGTTTATCGTTAGCGTCAGTTATAAAAATACGTCTGTTTCCTCTTTGTTCCAATGCTCTTTGTTATTCATTAAGGACCACATATTCAGATGATGAAAAAGGATATTGTTCTATCTATAAAATCTGAGGATACATGAAATTCATGAAGCTCTCACTCCTGAATCTCCAGTATTCCCAGGATTTGGGGCACTTCACTAGCAAAATGAAAATATCAGACATGCCCGATTGGCTTTGGACATGTAAGTGGAAGCAGAATGCACCAAAGTTAAGGTCTCACCAGTGTGCCTGGCAGTTCAGCAACTACCCCTTCTGGGAACTACAGGAACGATGACACGATCAGACTTGTAACTCCAGGATTCTCAAGAGCCTCCAAAGTTGTTGTCATATTAAACAGTGCTCTCTTCAGTGTTCACCCACTAAGAGGAAATATGAGGAGCTGAAAGCCTCCCTCGCAAAGAAAGATAGGCTCGGTTACCAAAGTGTCACATGGCAACATAAGCTGTCACTGACCCAGAAGCATCAATTTTACATTGCAGTAACTACAACGAGGGAGTTAGAGAGACTGAGGTAAGTCTCCCATTGCAAGTGATATTTCTAGTAGCATTTCTGCACACAGCAGCCTATTTCACTGCTGCCTTGCATTTCTCTCTATTTCTTAAGTCTTATCAACAAAAAAAAGCACTTATAACTTCAGTAGCCACAAAAGCCGCCACAGGAAATCTGACTATTAAATGCAAGCAAAATTACCAGTGCTCAGATTACTTAAAAGGAGAAGTGTGCATGCTATTTAAATTTTGTTATAAATAAGACAAGCAACTGATCATCACAGATGCCCCTAGAAACATCAATTCTACTTTCAAGAAGCAGTATTATAAATTGTTCTGATAATCAAATTGAGACATGCACAACAATCCAGGGATTTTTAAACGTAATGTAAGTCAGACAGAACTTTAGTCAAATGCTTATAAAGATCTTAATTATTGCAGTACAGTGACTATAAAAGAATCCTGAAATCAATCTAAAATGTTACAGGCAACCGATACAAGAATGCAGAACTGGAATGATTAAGGTCTTTCTGTTCCTAAGGAAACCAACCGCCCCTCACCCCCTTCCTTTCATTAACATCTCCCAGAGAAATGTCAGCTCTGAGTTCTTCACGATGCATTCAGTAAAACTTAAATCTTGGAAACATGCCTAGAAAGTTGAATCCAGTTCTGATGTGATGCGTCTCCTTCCACAGAGATTTTAGATATGCTTGTACATAAGGAATCCCAATGCACTGTTAGTCTACGGTACCAGGAGCGGACTGGTGAAATTATGTCACCTCTTTCCACAGTGGGCAAGAAGCAAAGTTCCTTACACCCAGAGGGATGGGGTAATAACAAGATACTTCAGGCTTTCCCTTCAGCCCAACAATTCACTGCCCTGGACTGAGACCAAGGGCTTACATTGCATTGCTTGCTTCTCACATTCTGTTGTCCTAGTTACTACATAAGCATTACAATGTATTAGTTTTGTGCATCAATTATCTGTAGCAATAACTCTGATCTTGCAAAACAAAAGCTAGGATTAAAAAAAAAAAACCCACAACAGCCTTAACAGATATGGAATCACTTTGCAAAAGCCTTAAGAGCCGTAGCTCCTGGACAGCCCCACCTCATAACCCATCTCTACAATGAATAAAAGAAATGTTGATTCATTCTTCATGTTAGAATCCACTCCTCTCTTAATTAGCATTGGCCAATTAGTCCTGATTTGCGATGAGAGTACTTTCTGAAATATTAGAAGATAACATAAGAGGATCTATATGAATTGCAGGATCTTAATTTCAACCAGTTCTGCACATAGGATACTCAGTTCACTTAACTACACTGGAATATGTCTTTGAACTATTGAGACACACAAATTTCCACAGATGCAGGATTCTCAGTTTTATCCATTCATCTTGAAAATATGTAAGATTCGACTTGTTAAGGCACAAAACTCTACTTATTTGTCCACCTATTAGAGAAGGCAATTTTGGGGGAAAAACAATTACAAATATAGGTAAGTAGCAGCCCTTAGGGTAAATGCATCCAAAGCTATATATTGCTACTGCACTTAAAAAGAAATTTGGATTGATTTAGAATTCTAAGCTGGGGTTCTATTAAGAGCTTTGCTTTGTATTGATACTACTAATGACTGAGGTTCTTGTAATAAGCAAATGCAGCTGCCCTTGACAATGGCCAAGTCTCTGGGGATGGGATGGGGACTGCATAATGAAATTAATGAGGTTAGTGTAGAACGAAACTTGAATTCTGTCAAACAGGCAGCGGAGGACACAATGTTTTGTGGAGGATCTGCATGAAAGCACATACAGTCTCTCATCTCTCAGTAAATGCTATAGAATGCTTTCAGAATTAAAAACATTGTCAAGCCCTAAAGAATACACAGTTCACAAGAAGATACATTTTTTAATAAATACAAAACTAGTAAAAATGTTTTCACTACCTTTCATTTTTTACTCTAAAAGGGTCTTCACTGAACAACAATAAGACTCCATCATTTTATATATATGTATTCACTATGCACTTCAGAAGTGAAGACTATTTCCAAGATGCAAACCTTGTTTCCATGATAACAAAAATATTGAAAGTCAGTATTAATAATGAACTGTAAATTTTACTCTTTAATATTCAAAGTTGCACTAATAAAGAAACAGCAACATAAAAACAAGGGTTTAAGCCAGCAGTTTCCAAAACAGAAAGCTAACTTTCACTTGCTGCAATCAACTTCAGAAATCTATCAAGTTTTCCAACATCCTGAATATACATTTGCTCAGTAACAGTAGTGATACCTGCTGGACACCAAACTGCTCTGAAACTCAGGTAGCTACCCAGATAGATCTTGGACATTTTTCCTTGCTAATATAGAAGACCTTGTATGACTCAGCCATCTCTGAGCCAGCTTATGCAATCTGTCCCCCTTATGCATTGCCTCCTGTACATTCAGCTGGGCTTGGGGACACTTTTGCTAGGGGTGGAGAAAACCAGTGCAAGACATTAGCTACCTTCACCCCCTACTGCCTTGGGAGCAAAAGCAAGTTTGTCTCTTAAAGGGCGACACTGGAATACACCATCCAAATAAGTAGACCATACTTCGTTGGGAAATAAATGATGGGATCACCAGACATGACCTACTTATGGTACCAAGGAGTTGCTGCTCACAGTAGCTCTGCAGATAAGTCCTCCCCTTCTTTCACATCTCAGGAAAAGTGTGAAGACCATTGCCATTATCAACAGTGCCCTCAGTGCAGCACTTAGATGTGTGACACAGCTGACACACTGAAGTACATCTACGCTGCATTTAGCAACACATTAAGTCGCCACACCTATGCAAGCTGAACTAACTAGTGCAATCAGCAGCAGTCCTGTCACACCAGCTTATAAGCTATTTATTTTGCTATTCAATGAAGGTGATCATACTGTAGGCAAATTCTTGTACAGACTTCTCTATCTGCTGTGACGTTCTTTTTAGTCACGTAGAAGACAACTTGTGGCTTATTTTTAGGCAAAATGGAAGCAGATGCTGTCTCAGACAGGACACAGGGGTGAGGGTCATGGTGAGATCCAGGATCTCACAGCCAGTGCATTTTCTTCTATCTTCATCCAATAGTATCTTAGTTCCTGAAAGGGCCCTGGGGTCTGAATAGCTGAGCAAAACTTCTTTCTTACTTTGCTTGTCCTTTTTGTTCAGATGTCTCCTCTGGCTTACAAGTCAAGGATCCACGTACTTCTCTTGATGTACTTCGGGTTCTTTAATTCACTCATTTAAACACATATATTAAACGTACTTTTGTATATCTGCCATTTGTAGCTGTTAATTAAATTTTGCTATATAGAAGTGGCTTTTGAATAACAGACCCATTGTTTCTAGCAAAGAATTGACCTCGGAAACTATTGGTAAATATGACACCAAATCACCCTTTCAGGAAGGCAGACATGCTTCTGTCAACTTATCATTTTGCTTTGTTCACACTGCACTTGTACAAAAGCTCCCATTCAAGTGGCTCCCCATTGTGAGCATTCCCTCTGCTTTACTAAAATCCATCTCAGCTCATGGGAAATCATTTCCAAAGAAATCGAGAGGCCCAAAGATCCACAACATGGATTTATCCTCATCCTATTAAGTGCATAATCACACATTTGCAAGGGCTGCACAAACAGAAATGCTCAACCCAACTTCATGCTCCTAAATACGTAAGACTTCTCTTTACTTAGGAGAAAAAAAAAAAGCCAAGTTTATCTAGAAAAAGGTAAAATGATGCCTTGAGGTGCCTCAGTGAGGATTAGAATTCCATGAATGCCATGGACAAAGTAACTTCAAGATTTTCCTGTAAAACTGAGGGCCCTCATACCTGAAGTGTGACATCTTTTCTCCATGACTCTGACATGTTCTGGTAGCCAAGACCAGAAGCTTTGTACCAGAATAATCAGCTGATCACCGTGGCATTATCCAACCTTCAGTGACATTTTGTAGCATCATTTGTTGGACATTTTACTTTGATCTCCCTACCCCTTTAGGAACAGGGACTCTTTTGTAATTGGTTATTTACCACCTCAGCAGCAAGGCAGCTCTAACTCTCACCTGGGGCAAGACACATGTAAAGAGAAGACACAAGCTGATACCTCCTGCTGCTGTATAGCTGTTAATCAACTACACAATACACAGAAGAGATGACTGAGTACTTCAGGGGCGTGGAGCTGCTAAAGAATATTTAAAATATATTCACTTAAATATTCTTAATAAGATTATATAAAAAATTGGTCCTCAAGTTGAACTTAGCTCACTGTCGTAATGTGTCAAGTCCATCAGCCTCACTAAAGCCACTTGGAATTGAAACAACTAAGATAACAACAAAGTCTGACTGGGGATATATTTTCCAGGCACATCTGAAACATTACTATGGAAGGAAGCGAGGCAGAGCTACTACCTACCTGTTTTTTTAAGTCCTGTACAATTCCTAAAGGCATCACAATTACTGTGTTTGCTTTCCAGCTTTATGAAATCAGCCGTGTGAAGCTCAAGCTTCATGATGCTGTAGAGGTTAACTTCTCAGCTTGGCTAGAATTACAGTATTTTGTGGAATTTAACACTTCAGGAGAAGATGACACTCTAGTGATGCCTGTAAAAACCAAGCCAGATGTTCAGCCTGTAATGCATCAAAGCCCTAAATGCATTAGCAGGGAACAGTGAGTCTAACAGCCTCCCAAAATGAGTAACATCCCTGCACTCACTGCAACACACCCCAAATTTCTTCTCTGCAGACAGAATCATTCCTCTGACCCAAGCAAGACAAAGCAGTATTTCAAATCTCACATAATATTCAGAAAATCACTAGGCCTCACTCTTCTCTATGTCACTCCATACTGCCCATGGGGTCTTCAAGGAAAAAAAGGCACAGTCTACCCTGCCCACTGCATGCGCATCTGCTAGCACAGACACAAACAAATGGCAGTGCCTCTTGCCCAAGCACAGAATGGAATAACCACCTGGATTTGCCCAACCAGAGAAAAGATCTGATCTCTCTGAGCAAAACATTCTGAGCTAACTTCTGCTCTTAACTTCCCTGAGGATAATTTCTACCCAGTCACTATAACTACTCTGGATTCTTCCATAACACATGAAAAGAATTGATCTGGGTTCTTTAAAGTTTAGCTTCTTTTGCAAAGGATACAGCACTGCTGGAGTCCAAATGCTTTCAAAGATGCCGAAGCCGTGCAGTCAGTGCACTCCCCAGAAGTTAGCACTGTGCTGTTCCTTTCACTCTCATAACAGGAGATTTTTGATCAGAGGGCTATAGATCACAGTATCTAGTGTCATGCATATCTTCCCCTTTCCCTCCCTCAAACTGTTGAATTCCTTTACTGTGTTTTATTTCCTACAGTGTAACACATTAACCAGCAGTGTTGGGGTTAAACAGGAAAGTACATGTTATGGAAGTCTCTCCTTTCCTATTCTTTCCACCCATGGGATCAACTTCAGAACAACACCTCTAATTTAGGGTTAGTTTCTTGGGATACTCCAGCATCACAACTTTTCTATTTATACCAGTCTATGATGTGGCATTAAATACATGCATGTAAGTCTAAAGTGCTGGCACTCAGAGAACGGTTCCACCCAATCATCTGCTCCAGCATTTAGGCCCTTGGATATCTCCTACTGGATAACAGGAGGAAAAGGAGTCAAAGGTACCGAGCAGTCTGTGGTCCTTGTGCACACCCTCCTCACCTACTCCACCCCCTGCTGAAGTGATGTAGAAATCTCAGCAGCAACTCTGCAATGCCAATGAAGTGATGAGTATCTACAAGGACATTTGGCTCTATCAGCTGAGGTGACACAGAGTGAGCTAGACTGCTAGACACTGCCTAGACACCACACCAGAGATAGCATGGTTCCCTGTATGCGGAGTCTGGCCAAGCTGTGAATAATTTCAAACAGAACTCAGCAGGGGAGATGATAGCACTTACCTGATAGGTGTGGGTCCTGGATTTCAAGCCTGTTTTCATTCCAATTGACTTATTAGTTACAAGAAATCACAAAGAAAGACTCCCCTGAGCACAGATGCAATAAAGTAGTCCTTGAGAAATTCTTTAACCCTTTAGGGTGAGAGGACTTAGATTTACCACAGCAATTAGACACACAAAACAGGAAAGAAGACTGAAAGAAATCGGTTTCAGAAGTGCTGTGGCAACAGAAAACCTCCATCTGGCCAGTAGCTGAGGCAGCAGCTCCTGAGGGGATTGCCTGGAAAAGCCTTGCACCATACTGATGCTCTAAGCCAGAGGTACTCAACCTGAAGGACAGGTAGCTTATCTTTCTATGTTTGGAAGCACAGGATTTCCTTTTCAAGACCAAATTGCAGTAGCATGCAAGAACCCATCACTTCTTGGGAAATACTGGCTACAATACATGTACACAGAAAACCTGATGCTTCTGGGTAGCCACATTTCTTCGCCTGCATGTTAGGAAAGGCTAGTTCAGAAGAAAAGGCAAAAATAGGTAGGTCATGAGCAAAAGCCTCGACTCTGTGTGTGGATTCCCTTCAGCTCCATTTCTTTTCTGTCACTTGCAGTATTCCTAATGGCGTGCATGAAAAAAGAGAAAGTATTCCCAGTCCATTTCGCACTGGCTCACCTTCTCTGTTGCTTCATTCCTGACTTGCGTCTTCCTCCTAATGCCTCAGTGCAGTTTCACTGTCATTGCAAGCTGGCATCTGCACTGCACAGGGCAACGCTGACAGTCAGTACTATAAAGCAGGCCATTTGGTCACACACAGTGTGCTCAATTTTTCATCAACACTATCACAGGAAGAAGCTTCTTCTAAAGGAATTATTTGTACTCTTCCTGGGAATCCCAGCTTATCCAATGAGATGTACACAGAAAAAGAGAAAAAAAAGAAGCTTTTATCCAGGAATTATGGAACCCCAAAAGAGGCAAAATAATTTTTTATGCACAGAAAAGTGCCAGACTACAGCTTAATTCTCTTGTTGAGCTACAGGGAAAATGAAGTCCCGTTTCTTCTTTTGTTGTAGTAACTACAAAAATCACATCCCCTTTCCAGTAACTAACAGCTCTCTACTGAGGATCACAGATGAGGAGGGCCTATCTTTGTCTCCCTCTCTCCTGGCTACTAGGCTGCAAAGAACATGTCTTACTCATCTCTAGCAACAATATACAGCAGTCAAAGCAAATGCTGAACACCAGCACGCAGGAAATCAAAGCTATCTACAAAAGCAGCCTGCAGGCCATAATATGATTTAGAATTCAAAACACCTTTTTTAATTCTGTCATTGGAAACACATGATTTATACAGAAATTATTCTAGTAAAATACAAGAATGCCAGAAAAAGGGATAAGGGAAGACTGAAGAAGGCTCCAATATTTCTGTGGGCAGCATCCTATTTTTTTGATTTAATTTGACCTAGTGAAATGATGTTCACTGGAATTAATTCAATTGCAAGCAATAAAAACATAAAATAGAGTGGCTACGTAATAACAATGGCAATGATACAGGTTAGCTCAGTTTCCATAGGCCAATGTTACCACCACGGTAAATATTTAGCACCTACACTGTCTTGGATACAGAACGAGGCTGCAGATATGAAACCATTCTCCAGCCCAAGGGACTACAAGAGAAGCAGTACACCCAGCAACAGCAGTTAAGGCCAAGAGTCAGTCTGTTATTATACAAAATATCATCCTCAGTATTAATGGCTGTTAGATCAGATCTTGAGGTCACTGACTGGACTCAGATGCCATATTCCTTCCATAGAAAGGGTTAACTATGAAATGACATATAATTTAATAGTTGGAAAAGCTTCAAGAAGACTACTAAGCCAAAATGATCTTTCTTCTTTTTCCCCACCAGATTAGTTGCTGGAAAGACCATGGTACCACACCAACAAAACCCAAACATCAAACACATATTAGCAAAGACAATACGTTAAAAAAATACTGAACCAACAGAGACACACATCCCACCGGTGACCTTTTCAGACCAGGAAGTAAGGTACATATCACCTTCAGACTTCCCATAGCTGCCCTTAGAATCAGTGCTAAAAAATCCTGGCGATCTCAGGCTGTAATCAGGCTTAACTCTTTAGTTTTCCTTTTCTTCTCTAGGCTTACACACTTCTTTAGACTTCAGATATATCCTGTAAGCAGCAGTGATTCAGTTTCAAACTCTGGGGTCTTGCTAAGTATTTTTATTATTTATTATTATCTTTGCAGGCACTGCTTTAAACCTTGTAAATGCTGCATTAAGCAACTACAAAAGGTCTTTAAGATGGAAGGAATATACAAGGATTTAAGAACTCCTCTGCATTATTCCTGAGCTCACTTTGATTTGGTGTCCGTAACAAGTAACTTATGAGAAGGAAATGCAAACGTTTTGAGCAGCTCCTCTCTGCAGTGGTCTCATCTGGGAGAAGTTACTATCAGTCAGAACCATCTCCTGGAGATTTGCCCTCATTTTCTTCCTGTGAACTTGTATAAAACTGTCTCCACTCGACTGCCTCTGAATAATGTACAACAACAGATGAGCGACAGTGGGTGCCAAGGGATCTCCAGCCAACAGCAGCTAAGTGAGGCCATTGCTGTGCTTCAGTTTTCAAAAGCATTATGGAAGTATCAGAACAACACAGATTTAGTCAACAAAGATTCAGATTGTAAAAAAAAATACATGTGCCACAAGAACAAAGAACGCCTCATAGTTCACTCAGGACTGAAACAACATGATCAAAACATATTCTGCTCAGCTTTTCCAGCTAAAATCCAGGTGACTCCAGACATTAGAAAGTGAAAAATTTGTTTTCTTGACCCTTTACATACCACTCTACGGCCCTCCATTACTTCATCTTTAGAGAAAAATCTGTTTGACAACAGATTTTGGAAGCTTTTTAATTTTTTTTTTTTTTTTTTTTTTACTAATGCCACCAGGACTGCTAGTCAGGACCATTTTGAGGAACCACTGAAGAAGCTCACTTTTCTAGAGAGAATTGGGTTAATGTGTTTCAGCTGGAAGATTTTTATTCGCACATCCCATATCCATGAGGCTGGTCAGGTCTACATATGCAGAAGGATGCAAACTACAAAGAAAAAATGAGGGAGTTGCAACAGTCAAACACAAAGAGTGCAAGAAAGACATAACACACTCCATAGCACGTTATTACTAAGCTCCACTGAATCTGCACTTGACCTATACACAAAGGCCATCACATAACGTATTCCACCTCAGATACGCTGAGTTAGGATGCAGATGGGTTCCTTAAACAGTGTTCCATAAAGAGCATTTCCTCTTAACACTGCCAATCTGGCTACAGGATACTCAGCCACACTAACTAGCAGTTCTGGATCTCTCTCCTTGTATACTATGACTGTGCTTCAGCCTCAGACAGAAATAGTTCCTTCCCGAAAAGCATGGGTCAGATTCATCTGCCTGCACCAATTCCAACAGAGAATCCAGGCAGTTTACAGTAGAGGACAATCTGTCTCCACTGCAACACTTCACCGAACCCAACTCCTAGGGCTTGTTCTAGCCTCTACCAAGATGTTGGCTGATATTGCTCAGCTTTTCTTGCCATCTTTTCTTACTTCCCCATTTAAACACGCACACATGTATGTGTTTTTAAAATGCTAGTGTTACCAGGGGCATTTCAGCTGCTGCATCTGTTTGTATGCTACACTGCGTAACTGAGAGCCCTGCTAACATACAATGCAAGTGTTACTGTAATACTATTTCTTTACACTGGGCACTTAACAGCTTTATGGTCTACAGAGAAAAAGAAATATTACCCAAACCAAGAAAATAATTCCCATCTACTTATTCTGAAGTCCCAGTGAAACATGAATAGAGTGGAAAGGGGCATCTGTTCACACTGGGGCAAAAGAGTATGAGAGTTCAACGGAAGGTGGGGACAGATGGAATTTGTCTGGTGTATGACTCCTTTACAGTGGTGCCATATGGCTGTTGGTGTGGAACTGCAACAAAAGAGATCTTTGACACATGTCAATTACAGCTGCTAATGTGTAATCAATCTTGCTAGGAACAAAGACGTTTATTTTTTTCTACCTGCTTTAGACTTCCACCTGAATCTAAAGTCTTCTTTTTCCCGTTGTTGGTCCTGACCTCCCATGAATCCGCTGTACATTTTCACCAGTGTTTTTCTGCTCAAGCAAAGAATCACAGGTTACATGCTGGCCAACTGGTCACAGTAACAGAACTTGAACTAGCCACTGGAATTGAGTGTTTCAAGAAGGGAGTCAAGTGGCTGCCTGCCACGGGACAACAATCCCTTCCAGGGATTTGCTTAGGCAGCAAAGACAACTCATGCAGCAGGCTGAAAGGCCTCATGAGATAAAATGTTCATGCCGTCAAAGCACAATGCAGCCCCAGTAGTTTGTGATTAAACCATGGAGATGACAGTGCAGAGTAAATTTATTCAACGTTGTTTATTCCACATTTTTTCCATCTGCTTGAAAACAGAGAGGAAAGAAATAAAAATTATAAACAGACACTTCTCTTAGACAGCGATCTTTGCACAAGGGCCAAATCACCAAATTTGCCAGAAGTACCGAGAGCTGGAAATGATGGGAGAGATGAACTACTCCGAGTAAAAGTCCCAGCAATGCTTTGCCTAACCACAAACAAAAGTTTGGGAGACACAAGCAGCCTCGTTTTGGGGAGCTGCTTTATTTCACATTCTATTCAAGTTTGACAGTGTTGATTACAAGCAGCAGACATATATTGATAGCATGCATTTAAGACACATGCTGTTCTGTGATTACCAACCCAGTCCTTCTGCAGACCTGAAGTGCTTCATAAAACTTTTTCTTTGGATTGGAGGAGCCCCCTAAATGTAAGAACATGCTCACCACTGCATGTCATTCCCAGACTTTCAATCATTTCATGGTTTGAGATGAAAGCAGTTGCAGTTGCTTATATCATTAGAAGAGGTGAAATTTTCAGTAGGTTCTCCCAGTCATCGCTGGGTGCACCTTGGTGTGAGACAGCAGATTATATGGCTAACAAGGGGTGAGGGGCACAGAATCAGAAATTCACACAAAGCTGGCCCCACCACATGTCAGTAATTACTATCAAACTATATTTGATAGTGGCTAGAGCACTATGTTACCCAGTGCTTGACTGTGAGAAGTTATAAATGCAAAAGAGTTAACAGCTACATCTGCAGGGTAGAGACAATTTGCAGACAACTGTTATCAGGCAGCCAAATGCCTCCTTTATAACAATGCCCGATCCACACGGCACTGTAGTAACAAAAAGAACGACTCGCTTTGCATCAGCTTACTGGATCTCTTCCCTGTCAAATGATAGCAGGAAAAACTACTTGCTACAGTTGAAAGGACATCAACACAGGTCTGCCTCTCAAATCCAACCCTATACGTGTGAAAGAAATAAAATAACCTAAACAATTCCGAACAGTCAAACACACACAACCTTGGGAAGAGAACCAAGTTAAACAGAACTGGCAGAATGTTGTGACAGTACCAGTCAGAGAGGCTATCAAAATAACCATCCCACTCAAGGGCTTCCCTCAGCCCAATTTCACATACTGAGGCAAATTAGTGTTGGAGTTGCAAAGCTACAGAGGAGTCAGAATGACCTACTTTCACTCTCTGCAAGCTGGGACACATCCTAGTCCCTATTAATAATATACACACTTCAGTTTAAATCATGTGCTATAATCTGAATATTGCTTTAGTCCTTAGAGTAATAAAAAACCCAAAAACCTAGTTCACAGAAGCATCTTTAATACATGAGCATTTCAGAGGCTTGCCACAAATTCATGAGGTAAGGTTTGATTCCAAAGAATGTGTTCACTTTAAGTCCTTATTGAAGTTAAATCTCCTTTACATCAGTGAGTTCGGCAGATTATGGCACAAGAACCCCCATTCTGCTCTCACAAGTTATGAATTTTGGAGATCAGATGTTGTTCAAGCCAGCAAAGCATTCTGTGTTCCACTGAGGTCTTCACAAGCCTTAAGAAAACCTTTTTCCTTCTAATGCTCAAAAGGTATATGACAAGGGAATAAACATGATAGCTTTATCCCATCCTGTCAAATCACTGTCTGCCTCTGGTTCCCAGGAACCTCACACACCCACACACAGCAGCTTCTAGACTTAAGAATTCCAAAATGCTTTCAAAACCGTAGCTGATGTTTCAACTCTTAAGAGGTGACCTTCTGGCCAGAAGCAAGAAGTAAAACAGATTTAATGGGAATAAATGCAGATTACCTCTCACCTGCCAGCAGAGGTTACTAGAAACACACAATTATGTGCAAACTGTCATTAGGAGAGTAGGTAAACTCACCCTGTAACTGAAAAGAAAAACAGAAACACTTCAGAACCTTCTGGCCATCCCATAAAGTAACACTCCTGACTCCTTTTGGGTGTCTCCATTCTGTACAATAATCCAGGAAAAACCGATCAGGCACATGTAATTTTCCAAGGCAAAAAAGGAACCAGTTGAGGTTATCTAGGCAAAAGATCAAGAAAAATTCAAGCAGCAAACAATGTACTTCCAAGCCAAACAACAATCGAGGTTCACAGAGCCTCTCTGCAAAGCTCTCCGAGAGCTTGGCCTGAGGAAGAAACCCTTTGCTTAGTAGAAAGAGGCCTGTCGACTCAGCACCATGAAATTGAATAAAACCTCTCTTTGTGGCAGCATCCAGGGGAGAAGGACAAAGGGGCCTCTGCCACTGCAGCGTTTCTCAATGACAGAGGCCTCCAGCACCTCCAGCACTCCTCCCACCAGCAGCAGAATCCCAGGAAACTGAGTGCTTATTCATGACTTGGGCTCTGTCCATTTTCCGAGTTTCCCCCTGCATCCTCCAATGCCGAGTATTTAACAATATCTTCTTTTAGCTTGCCTCTTGTCTGCCACTTCCGCATTTAATTGCAAGTTCATGGGTATTAAGTGGCCTGCACAGCTGAACTAAGTCATCCTGATTTGGAGGCTCCCTTTCCTCATGAAAGGGGAAACAGTTCTTTCTCTGTCCTTCTGTCTGTCTGTCTCCATTTCCCTTTCCTTGGCCACTTCTCCCCTTCCGCCTCTCTCCTGTCCAAGTTTTCTCTTTCCTGTTCCCTTTCCCTATCCTACATTTCTTTTTCTGTCTCCCTATAAATCAAATCCACGCTTCTCAGAGATGCTGATGTGTGCCGGGAAGGGAAGGCAAAGCTCTCAGAGGCTGGCACCTGTTCTTTCAATGGCTCTCGGGCTTCCGCAGGAATTTCTATTCCACAGAACACAACAAAACAACCCAGCACTACCCCTTACGCTAACAGCACAGGCAGACTGCTCTGTGTTAATGTACCGGAACAGCAGTTCACTGCTGACTAACCCTCTGCAGAGGCGGGATAGCCTTTGCGTTGTGCAGCCGACGTTGTAACTTCTGCAATAGTTAGTTAACTATGGAGAAGCAGCAGTAAGGATAAACAACACGCTCTGGTTTCCCCATTGCAACATGAATTCTGACTGCATGATGTCACTTTTTCTGCTCTCACTTACTGCGCAAGACTAGTTTATTAACACTGTCTGTAGTGTGTTAAAAAAAAGAAGAGGAAATAAAGATGGCAACAGGTGTCAGTTTGAAAGGACCCACAGTCTGCACTGGACTCTCTTCTGATAGTTGCTATGTCAAAAAGGGGGAAAACCTGGTGCCACAAAGAAAAGCCAAAGTAAAACAACCATTGCCGAGTGACACCTGAGACACAATCCCTCAGAGCTAATTAGTTAATTGTGCCATATGTTAGCCAAAATTTCACCTTTCTTCCATCTCCTCTCTTTCCAAGCTCTCCAGACATCTACAATGCCATGTTCTTATGCAAAAATGGAAACTTTAAAGAATCCACTCAAAAACATCATGAAAGACAAATTCATGGTATACACACTTTTACCACTGTACTGCTCTTTTCCACTGTCATGCTGCTCATGATGGTCCTTGTTCACTGCATCTCTGGCTCACAGCACTAATATTAAAACTCACCCTCCTGCAGGACTTCCAAAGGTATATTAAAAACAATAATTAAGTATGGTTCATAATCACACTGCAGAATAGTTATTATCCCGTTTTACAGGAGCAGGCACAGAGGAGCAAGCTGCCTACCCTAACTGAACCACTGTGAGAGCAGGAGGAGAATCCAGCTGTGACACTCCTAGTCTGCTAAGTCAGTGACAAAACTGCTTTTAGCCTCTTAAGATCAGGATGCACAGCTCTCCCACCCTAGCTCCCAGCATCTGAAACAATAGGCTCCTGCTTCAGCCGTTGTTAAGAGGACATTCAAAAGCAGAGTCAGCCATTAGAAAGGGCTCCTAAATCATCACCTGCCAGTATTAGCAGTCACCTGACACAAGACTTATCTCACAAATTTGGGACTAAAAACTTTTTCTACTCAAAACATTGGATTTGATGAAGTTTAAAAATTCATCAGGAAAATGCTGTCTTCTACTCACAATATTCTTTCAACACATAAATATAAAAAAAACCAAAGCTTTGAACGACAAGTCTGAAATTACACTAATTGCCTTGTAGGAAATTCCTGGGGTTTGGTTGAAAATTTGCAGATAGAGAAAGGAATGCTATGATCTGTAGAAAAACAAGTTATCTATCTTAGGAACTATCTTAGTTTTCAACTGAGCAATCCATCTGATGGCAGGATATTTCATTTCAAATACCTTACTTGGAAGGAGCAATTGAAGAATCTACTTTATGGGCACATAGATGAATATTTGTCCAAAAGAAAATCTAGAGCAGAGTCAAACTCCTCCAAGGAAAAAATGTCAAGACCGCCCTCAGTTATAAATTTACTCTTTGCCAACAAAAGAATGTTAACAGTTTGTCCCTGCTAGGGTGGTGACTCTTGGTAAGAGAGATGAGGCAGAAGTAACTCTTCTAGTTTTATATAACAATCTTGTCAAATAATCAAGTAGTGATCCACAAATATCAATCATTTCTGGTGTCACAACTTCCTCCACAGGCTACTCTTATTAACATGTTTTTGGAATATATATTGTTTGCTTCTGTGTTGGAACGTTATTGAAACAAAACTATCAAAAAGTTGCAAGACAACAGAACAACTGCCCTTCTGCTGCAGGAGAGAGCTCCAGCCCCCCTCTTACCAAGAGCTTAACACACTGTTGACAATTTACATCCCTTGAAACAGAGAAGTCAAACTGCCACAGCAATTCTACACATCGCAACGCGTTGCTGTTCAGTAGTTGTGAACAGCAGCTGGAGATTGCCTGAAAGGCTCCGGGTCACTGTCCTACACATACTGTGCAGTGTGGCACTAACACTTAGAAAGAGGTTTTGCCAAGTTAGATTGACCCTGAATTTGTGGAAGGAGATGGTAAAACATTTCTAGTTTGCAAGTCTTTTTTTTTTTTTTTTTTTCCCCGCAATGCAACCACTGTGATTTGAAAGCTCAGGACAAAAGCCATTTGCATTATTTTTCCTCCCACAGTCATTAGTTATGCAGTCTCCTCAAAGCCACCTACTAATGGACTTAAATGTGTGGACAAACCAGAGCTCCGTCCCATGAAGAGGCAGTTCAGGCTTACCATGGAAGACAACAATGCCACCCATGCTCCTTCTCCTAAACTGCCAGCATGACTTCTATTTAGAACAAGCAGTTGAATGTGTAAACGGCCGATTATGGACCAACAAATGGACTACAAGACAAATGACACATGTCAGAGGCCTACCAATCACAAGAGTTTAGCCATCTTTAAAATAAAAAAAGGAGTTTTGCGGTGTTTTTTTGAGGGGAGTGGCATTTTTATTCTTTGCCTTTTGAGTTCCAAGACCTTTGTCGCTGGTACACTCATATTCCACAAGCTGGTCTCGACTGAAGCACAGAGTTCACCATACTTCATTATACACCTCTGCTGTACAACTCCAGGGATTTTTATTCTGCTCTCCAGAGATACAACTTCATAAAACTGAAGCTGTCAGAGACCTCCTCAAGGCCTTCCATGATAATGTGCATACTTAAGAGAAAACATTAATGCACACTACACTCCAAAGAGTGTGGTGGGTTTTTTTTTCCCCACCCAGTTTTGAGGAAAAAGAAATGTAAGCACTTAAAGACATAACAGAGGGAGAGAAAAGAAAGAGGCAATATGAGTTGTATGAGATTAAGTCCATGAAAGAAACCAAGAAGAATAGTGTGCAAGGTGAGAGTGGTCTTGGGTAGCTTGGCCATACCCAGTCAGCACGTGTACCGTTAACAGTGGCTGGCACTTTGCTACACTCTGAGAAACCACATCCCCTGCTATAGCTAGAGCCACTGTCAAACATCTCTTGATACAGAACTAGTAATTATTACTAATGGAATTATTAATTATAATTTTACTACATATTGTAAAATAATATTTTGTTCTCATTAAGCTCAAATTGCTCAAAGTCTCTTGGAAACAATTATGACAAAATAACAATTAAGTCTAAGCAGCTTTTAGATGCTGCTTGTGGCAAACAATAGGATCCAATCCCACTGACTCAAGGCATTTAAGGAAACACAACTTTGATACATCAAAAATAACCAGGAGTCTTGAAAGGAGATCTCCTGAAAACAGCCGACCAGGCATATGCTCAGGCAGATTGTATCTTGCAAACAGATTTCAGAAGCAGACTTTGGAAAACAGCACCATCTGGATGAAATTTGCAACTCTATCCATAAATAAGAAGGGACAGCCCATGGCACCACTGCAAGTATATTTATAAAGTGTGGGAATATCGGGCTGAGATGCAAGAGTGCTAAGGGGAAAATGCTGCCTACAACAGTGAAAAATGCAGCTGTACCACTAAGGAAGTGGTGTGAAGAAGCCACTTCACAGCAAAATGAAACTAGCCAGGACAAAGATGACTGGAAATGAAGCAGCTGGATGCCAAGAACATTCAACAAAGGTGAAACCAGACAGGTTCTGGAGCCAAACTGTAACTTATGAACAACAGGCAAAATTCTTTCATCTGCACAGCAAACCTCTATTCTACTCTGGTGCTTCTCTGTGCAGATGGAGGAGCCAGGCATGTGGGGAAAGCTGACAGGCAGCGTCTGGTTCCCCCAGGAGAACCTGGAAAGAGAATTTCAATGTACAAATGAAAATGGTCCAGTGATTTATAACTTTGAGAATCCAGGCAGTCAAAACAGACTGTTATTCTTTTGACCCCACTCACTAGCCAGAAATGTGGGGGAGTTGCACACTGCCCCAGTTAATCAAGTTAGGTGATTTTGCATATCTACAAAACCATACAGAGAGGTGTAGAACAACTGTGTTTCTCCTACGGTGGAGGACACTGGTATTCTGACAGTCACATCACAAATTTATATTGCTGTCTTTTGGACACTAAAATAGCTTAAATACAGCAGATTTTTTTCTTTTTTAGGTAAGAATGAAATAGAGCAGGAAGGGAGTTTTATATATTATTTCAGAATGTTTCAGAAAACAGCTCAGTTAAAGAGACTTAGGCTAATTTTATATAAAGCGAGAGCTGACAAATGTGATGTATGGATTGCCACACAATCTTCGGGTCACCAAATCTGCAGGGCATATTTGAAACCGGGAAAAAAAACAAAACCAAAAAAAACCTGTTAAAAAGGGAGAATTTAGGCAATAAATTTACATGATTCATCTCCCTAAAGGTGAAACATCCACTCAGTATCAGAGGATGCCCTCCATGGGACCCCTTCCTACCATTGATAACAGCATTGTAAAATTAGATTCCACGTTCTGACTTTGGGGAAATTTGTAGTTCCAAGTTTGCTTTTGTTCACTTGCTTTACCATAATTAAAAAATACTGACAAAAAAAAATCCACACATCTTGCATTACTAGAGATTTATTCTGTTTTTAAATACACTTGGCTTTTGGAAGTCAGGATAGCTATGTAAGCCACTCTAAACAAGTTAAGTCATATTTACTTTGCTAAGGACTGGAGTGATTTAAGATTTCACCACCTCTTCTACTTAGTTACAGCTTTGCTGTTGGAAGTTACTGTGCCTGCTCTCAGCCAGCTCGTGCTGAAGCAAAGGAGTAGCTCACACAGTGTCAGCCAGCTTAGTTTGAGACACTAAAGGAACACTTCAAGCTAAAATCACTAACTTTTCACTCAGATGTATTAAAAAGCCCTCACCGATTTCAATGAGACCAAAAGGATAAGGGTTATGAATACATAAAGTAAGGTAAGAGGAAATAATCATACAGAAAAGCTGTCTAAAAGCAATTTAAAAAGCCTTTGACTAAATCCTCTCCACTGTTTAAAAATCAAAGAATGAAGGAAATAAGGTCTATAAGAGATCAGAATGCTACCCTGTACACCAAGGCAAGTGCACAGCATCTTTTACACTTCTGTCAGCAGTCTGTCTCATTCATTCCCCACAAGAACTAGTTTCAGACACTTCACAACATGCCCTTTATCTATTCCACTGCTTCATTATCCTGACTTTTTGAAAGCATCTCCTAATTTTCTCAGTTGCTCCAATTTAAACCCATTATTCTTGTCCTGTCTAATATGGATCGAGAGAAGTAGTTTACTTCTTTCATGTCAGTAACTTTTTCAGCCTTAACCATCCAAATTCATTCGAGTTTTGCTTTAGAACATTCCTGTTGTTCTTTCCTACGTACCAGCAACTCAGGAAGCTTATACACAGAACTAGACCTTGTCCTGTTAAGCAAAGAGCTTCAGTAATAAAATGCATAATTTAGGAATTCTTTCAATTTTAGCCATACACATGTAAGACTTGATTACTCATACCCAATTTTTAACTGTATCAGATTAATTCGAAAGAGCTTTCCAAAATTTACTCATTCTTCCTCTGTAGCTCATTCATCCTTTTCCCATGTCCACCCCGTCTCCCATAGTCTCCCTCGTCCTGGTGTATGATGCCTATGTCTGTCATGAACACAGACTAAAAAGACCCCAAACAGACTGGAGTACTCAGCTGTGTATTCAGTAAATGCCGCTGTCACGATTGCTCATTTTCTAAGCAGCAGAGACAAGCCTGCACACACCAACAGCACAGTGTCCAAGCACTACATTCTAGGTGGCAAATCCAGAGAGGGAAACGGGGATTGACTCCCTGCTTTTGTGTACAAACGCTTGGGGTTTGCACACAGGAAAGGGTTTGTCAGACAAATGGCATTTCAGTTGCTTCTTATGCTAACAGCTCTTCAGTTGCTTTTTAAGGGAAAAGCGGATCCAGTTCCTGAGTCTTTTGATTGGATTTTTTTTTTTAGCCTTTCAAGAATCCTTTCTTTTAATTCTCTTCCAGGGGCGTGTCTGTGTCTTACTGTACCTACTCTTGGCTCTGCTGTGAGCTCATCTGTTCTCCAAGGCAGCAAGCTATCACCCAGAAATGAAGAGAAATGCTTTCTTGTTGCTCCCTCATACCCAGCCCTTGGAGCAACTACGTTACTCTTTGAGTTTTTTCTGCTTCTGAAGAACTGCTGCCCTCAGTTTCCTCCACTCATCTGCAGATTCCAATTTTTTCCCTCTTAGAATTCAGAGCAGCAGAGATTGAAGTTTCTATTGTGTTCCCACCACTGAAGTGAATATATACCGCCATGATGCTTTATTTCATGAAAGATTTACATAGTAGTACACAAAAAAAATAACAAATTTGTTGTTGCTGGTTGATTTTCATTTATTTTGTTGAAGAAATAGCCACTGCAACTGGAGAATTCGAGATCTGGAAAGCAGATATGAGCTGCTGAGGAGGAGCAGCATCATCTAATATTTAGCACTATACTCTTTATGCATGACTACCCTCCATAACTCACTCAACTTTGCCAAGATCTCCAGCTCATGCATGCTTTAGCAGTTGGTACCACACATCAATAGGTTATGAATTTGGAGTTATGACTGCTCTGTAAACACATCAGGACTCCACTTGAACCAGTAATAGCTAAGAATTCACTACCAAGAAACAAGAATCCTGTAATTCTGCTATAGTCTAGAAAGTACGTCTAATTAATAAAGGGATAATGTATATATGTGGTGTGGTTAAAGTAAGTAGAGTCAGTTTGAAATAGTTAATTTATACTTTAATCGCTGTAGGGGCAGCTCCAGTCAGAGCCAGCAAATTAACAGTAAGGACAGATGAATCCAGGAAAAAGCAGGGGTTTGTGCAAGTAGCACCAAAAAATAACAAAAAAATCTGCCCCATAGCTCTCAAGATTAAGTTAACAACTTCTCAACATTCTCTCATAATCCTGAATCAGAAGACCTTACTTTACTACAATTACTTTCCTTAAATTCTGGACACATTAAAACCTTCCTAAGTGATGGTACCTTAGATTAAAAACTTTTCTATCTTTCTGTCTCATCGTTCCACTGCCCACACTCGTATTTCTCCAAGAAGAGATAGAACACACGGAGAATAGGCATTCTGCGGTCACCCTCCCTCTCTGTCCTGAAATATATTCTGCCTGAAACCAATGACAATTTCTTCATTAGATAAGAAATTCTGGTCTGCACAAAATGCACACCTCACATAGATCTCATTTCAGCACTGATTAAAGAAAGATGTGGCGAAAGAACTTGCGATCAGATTTCATTGCATGTCACAACTTCACATTTGAAACTAATCTGAAATTGATATACATCTTTTCCTTCTCCCTCACTCCTATAAACAGAATCACCAACAAGGACAAAGTGTGATAAAGGAACTGCTGCATCTGACACTGAAAGAACCCTCGGTGTCAGAATAGTGCTGTTAAAGAGATCTACATATCATAGAGCATCAATCCTTTTTCTTCCGGGTACTCCAAAGCAGATCACCCCTTTGGAGAGGCATCCTGACAGCATCACAGAGCCTCTTAAGACAACTTATGTTCTGACAATAACGCTGGTGTCTCTAATTCGAGTGACATTCCTGGTGGATAGCATTGTGCATCCTATCCAAAAGCTTCTAAAGGCAGCCAAGTTGCCCCAGAAAAACAGGGAATTTTGACAACTGAGTATCATGTTACCAAGACACACAGCACAGGGGGAAATATGTAACTAGCTCATGTCACTGCCTGGTGTTTAGACTGCTGGGAAAGAGACTTTTTTCCTTTAAGAAAAGATTTATATAATGATGAGTGAAGACAGAAATTATTCATTAAGGCAAATTCCACTTAAATGCACATTAGAACGGACAGGTAATACATCTCTGAGTAAGAAGCTTTGCAATGAAAAGACGATGAGATTTCTGTCACTAGTGTCACAGCTGGTGTATCATCAGACAGAAAAAAGGTACACTCAAGCCCAGGTTACTCCCCACAAACAAAACAAACCTAGGGAATTTTTATTCACTCCATTAGAAAGTCTCAAACCTTCTGACCAATTCCACCAGCTCGGCTGAAACTTGCTTATACAGCAAACAGAAGAAAATAACATAAGCCTAGAAAACAGAAGCAGACTAAGACAGCACATGTTTCTGTTCCTCCTTTGAAATTGTCACTCAAATACCATCTGTATTTAACATTTCTTGATTCCAAAGCAAGTTCTAGTCTTATGGCGAGGGTTCATTGCAGATGACTTGGGGGACCATCAAAGTGGTGGAAGAGCCATCAGAACTCAGTCTAGATGCAAGCAGTTTGTACAGCAAGGCCATGCTTGAGCTCTTCTACCTGTACGTCTACTGACCTCCCACAGCCCAAATAAAACCATTATCCCCAGCGTGCTGTCAGCCAGCTCAGGTATACAGCACCAGCTCAGACCTCCAACAGAGGAGTTCTGGCAAATAGTGCATTTGAAAGCCCTCAGGTATCTTCCCTACCAACTTCCTAGTGCTTACTGTGTCTAAAGTATATGTGGCAAAATTAGCAAGTGCCTAATCCTCAGCAACACCAGCTGACCTCCTACAGATAACTGTAAACTGTTAATTAACATATATTTAGGCTGACTGTGACTCTCAATTGCCAAATTATTTAAATGAGATGGCTGAAGCAATTACTGTTCTCTACCCTCTGTTCCTTCCTCTTCTGAGGGTTACACCTCTGTCTCAGACAAGGCTGCACCTTAAGCACTGCCCTCTACAACTCAATATTTAAGCATTTAAGCAAACCCCTGCAGCCTTTAGTCTGCATTTATACATTAAGCTGTAAACTATAGCAGCTGAGGATACAAATCCCAGACCATGGGTCCTCAACTTCTAGGAATGTGGCAGGGCAAACAGGCACAGGGATACTGAAATTATAATCCCAAGGTATCCATAATATTAATGTTGTGTTCTGCCTGCACCAACCAGTCCTAGTGGACTTTCACATGTCCATCTCCTCAGCCACGCAACAGCGTCACCTCTCAGCTTCAGCAGTATGTATAAGGAGTCTGAAAACACTATGTTCTCTCCTCCCCCTCCCCCTCACCTCAAACAGGTCAAGTGAAGCAGAATAGAAATACATGTGGAGACAACCAAGAATTTGTGATGTGGGAAACAAGACCTGACAGGAGGTTGTACTGGTGCAGGGATGGTGATCTGAGTGGAGAAAAAAAAGTCTAACACCATCTTTGGCTACAGTACCCATCATACCAGGTGTCTCAAGAGTAAGTCTTGGTTTTCTAAGAAAGATCACATCAGCTGGGGTGAGAGAGAAGGAAAGCAATGTTGCTATGAGGGCATTGCTTCAGATCTCCCCAAACCACTCTCCCTCAAAATCTCACCAATCTCTTATTCAAAAGGCTCAATGGTATCAAAATTTGCAGACATGCTACTGCATTTATTTTGGTACTGTGTTAGCTTGAACAAGGCAGTAGCGGCCTCTTACACAGTGAGAGGAGGTGAACAAAAGTATTTTTATGTGAAAATAAGAATTAGGACAACACCCAACAAGGTTGTTGACTGAAGACATAGATTTAAAATTAATGAAAAGGAGGAAACTGAAGCTTTGAAAGATCAGAAGTGTGCAGAGAGGTGCAAAACATACCAAAAATAAACCCTCCTGTCCTGAAGGATGGGCCTGTACATCGAATTTCAGAATTCAACTACTTCTTTAATTCGTCTTCAAACTTTAAGTCTGAACCTTGGAGCTAAAAAACTTCAGAGGAAGAAACTTCCTTTCTGTGGCATCTCAAGTTCCAGCTCCTCACCAAAAATGAAGAAGTGCAGGGAAGTCACATAAGTGAAATGGCCTATATACTGACTTTCACAACTAACTTTTTTCACATCTCTCCTTGGATGCATTTTGGCCTTAGCCAGTCTTACTTTACTGGAACAGACTGGCTTTTCCTAGTGAACACAGGGGAAGCACCAGCAATACATACAAACCACTGCCATTTTCACTTCATTTCTGTTTTTTACACCCTTTGTGCTCAATCTGCATTGGATTGCGGAACTCAGGCTTGCACTTACTGCTTTAAAAAGTCCTTCTGCATAGTGTTGAAAAGAGTTTGTTTCAGCAGCTAACACATACACCAGCAGACTAGGCAAGTGTGAAACAACCAGATGCCTGAGTGTTTGCACTCGCTAAGATTCTAGCATAAGCACAACTGTTCAGACAACTGCCACTGAGTAATTGAAACATAAAATAGATTCTTTATTTACATTTTTATAACTCAATGAGAGCAATGAGAAGTTGCTGACTGGCAATTCCTGAAGAGCGAAAACTTACATTCTACACGGTATGTTCACATAGGACTACAGCAGGAAAACTCTCCTAGCACAGTCTCCTGCATCCAGCAGAGGTACTCCCAGAACAGAAAACTGTTAATGCCTCCCATCCCCATTGATTCTTGGTTTGTGCACAGAAATTGTCAATACTGCCTCTGATTGTGCCTAACGGTCCCCCTGGAATAGAGCTAAAACCACCAATTCATCAGGCACTAACTGCCAAGGATGTGTCAGCTGGTTGCCAGAAGACTGAGTGGAAAAATTACAATTTTGTAGCACTTTTTCACAAAAAAAACCCAAAACCCACACATAGCTTGTGTGACATTTTTTGCTCAGCTTTTTCTCCTAAAAGAGGCAAGGAATGAAGACAAGATATTTAGCTTCAGTTACTGGCTCTGTTAGTTACTTCCCCTGCAAACTTTGGACATAATTTTGCCTTTCTGTGCCTCAGTTTCTTCATCTGCTTAAAAAAAAAAAAATACTGGTTTTCTATTTTTAGATAATACAGCAAAAAAAAAAAAGTGCTGCATAAACACAGACTAATATCTTTATTCTTAATGCACTTCAAAGCAAAATTTTCTTCTCTAAGTAAAATAGCCCTAGACTTTTCTTTCCACTGGGTTAAGCTGGTTTTCTGATACCATGCCGCCCCAGCAGCTCACCCAGAACCACATTAAAAGAGAACTGATGTCATGCAGCCTTGCTCCAAACACACACCACCTGGACATAGCAACTGCTGCCACTGCAATTTAATTCTTGCTTGCCAATTGCAAATTTCAGTTCCTCTGGTTGTATGTGCTGTAAAGATTTTGATTCATACTTTACTTTCCAAATATTGTGGCTTTTCTTGTGCAACTGCTTAAGAAAGATGCACCGGCCTCTGTTGTGCAAAAAGATCTCTTATGACACACATGCATGTATGCTGCATACCCAGTGTAACAGACAAAACCACTCCAGAGGCTGCCTGTTCTTGCTCTTGCTGGCTTTATTTTATGTCAAAATGCATATTAAGCTGATTTTAAATGGGGAAGGAAACAGAGTGAAATTCCCAGATGTACCTTGCTGTTCATGATGTTCATATTCTGTACACAGAAAGTGCTGATACTGCATGGTGACAGGCATCTGCTAGAACAAGCTGAGCTTTCTCCCAGCTCCTCCTGGTTTCAGCATCCTTCAGGATAAAGTCTACAGAGACAGCAGAATGCTCAGAAGGTGCTCTACCAGACATAATGCAAGACAGAATAATGTCCTAAGCAATCTTTCGGTTTTCGTTTTCCTCTGCAAAACACTTCCAGCACCCTTCACCAACAAATCCATCCATACAGCAAAGTTTCATCAGCTTGATCTGTTCATCATGTCAGAATCAAGAGTACATTAAATATTTAAAGAAAGAGAGGCTTAACAGTAGAACAAAGAGGAAAACATGCGTTTCTTCGGGGAATGTTTTGCTAACTGAGTAAAGAATAAGAAAGCTTTGTCCCATCTGGCAGACAATCAAGAAACCCAAACCCAAGCAACAATAAAAAACAAAGTAATAAAAACTGTGCACGAATTTTAATTTATAACAACAGGAACTGCCCACAGCTGATTTTTTCAGAAAACCATCATAGTTGGTTAATAGTGAAAGACCAAGTAACGATGCACTATGTCTGCAGTGACCTGGTCTAATGCCAGAAGGACAGAGCTGTCCTTCTTTTTGAATTTTTCACTCACCTACAACCAATACTCCTTCCAACTGCATTTAGTTCAAAAGCATTGACTAAATGCATTGGTCCATTTTTGTTTCTAAATGCTTTTTGCTCTTGCCCCACTTCTAAGTGCAGGTACTCTGGCAAGTACTACTTTTAAGTGCTGAACAGAGGAGGAGGAATGCATAGAAAACGTGTAGTAAGATTATCTTGTCCTTGTGCAACAGCTTTGCAATCCAGTGCAAGGGAAGGCAATGGTAAACCAAGAATGTGGGTCCAGTGTGAAGGCCGGAGGACTGAACGCAGCAGAATTCTAAAATTTCAGCAGTGGCAAAGCTGAAGGCCTGACTCGGTAAAAAGTCCTGCAAAACAGATACTGCAAAAGTAACTGCACTGGATTTTGCATGCCCTGTCCCATTTAATAACTAAGTTTAAAGTCCAGTGGTACTTGTCTTGTATAAATAACTTAATTGGTAAGCCTTGCTTTCAATCTATACCACCCAAAAAAATCAACTTTGGTCCATATAGCCTGAAAATCATTTGCTGACAAGTTTTCAGAACACATTCTACTCACATATGAGCAAAACACTTGTGCCAATGCAAAGGAAGAGACATGTATCTGCAACAGGGATAGTCTCACATGTAAAGTTTTAAAAAGCTGACAAAGGAGCCAAACTCTGGGAAAAGTGTCTTCCCAATACCCATCTCTCTTCTTGTTGACAGACCATGCCTCTGACAAGTGAATACTCACGGCAAACACACTTCTGCAGCTCTCTTTGGAAATCTTCCCCCCACTGTTCTTCCCTTTCTCTGTCTTGTCAACACCCTGTCCTCACAAACAGCTGCTTCCCATCTGAGCTGATTTCTGAGCAATGCTGGTAACACAACCGAGACAGAACCACCAGCACCCAGAGAGATATGAACTAAAAAATTATATTTGAGTGTCCAGTGATTATCATTTGAAGACTTTGATTTTCCACAATAAAAAGGGAAGTAAATAAAACAGAAATGATGAAGTAGCACTTCATGTGAAGGACCAATGTGCTTTCAGTCTATGATATCTCAGCTCACAACTGTCAGTAATGACACTCAGAATTAGGTAATTAACATCCAGTTCCTTTTCACACTATCCTAAAGTAGTCTCAACCCATTCAAACTATTTCCTTTGTCTCCTCCTCCACAGAACAAGACAATAGACGACCTCAAATAATTTTGACAACAGTCAGTAATGACAAAAATCTAAGGAAGGCTGATAAAACATATTTCCAAGACTTCTGGCCTGGCACTGATAACGTTCGCATAATGACAAAGCATCAGAAATAAACTCATTGGCACCAGCCATTAACACAGAAAAGCTAGCGCTGGGTCTGGGTGTTAGCTCTGCCACAGGCATCACTCTTCTACTAGAGTCCTAGTCTAGCAAGATGTGCCACAGCCTGGGCTGGGACCTCAGGCTATGCCTATGCTGGTAAGGTGACAGATCCAGGGCATGGGCCTGAGCCTTGCAGTTCTGTTAGAAAACTGTTAGTATATTTCCCAGCACGCTTTGGCCTGGCTCTACTGGCATTCTCCTAAACAATTCTTGGGCAGGGTGCCAGAGTTAGGATGGGCCAAGGACCATTCCCAATAGGCAGTCTGAATGCAGCCACCCTACTTCAAGACTCAGAGTTCAGTGCTACAAGACAAGACCAGATCATGCCAGTTGGCCTCTGGGCCAGAGAATAAAGCCTGGCACTGTTTTGTTTACTACGTTTGTAGCCTAAGTCTCTTGCTTAACAATACAGAGCACTAACCACCGATCAGATCTAAAAAGACAGATACACCTTTGCCTCCATGCCTTCTCCTCTGTGACCTACATATTAAGTAGCACACAGCCTACTCATTTATACCTTCATAAGGCTGGTCCATTGTTCCCACAACAACCTGGATTCTGTTTAAGAATCAGGTTTCAGAGTCCAAAACATTTTGCCAGGTCAAAAGTTTTACAACCTCCTGTTACTGCTCCTTCAAACAAAATGAAAGGGGCTTCTTTAGCCACCTAGTGATGAGGTTAACAGCAAACGACTCCCTGTGAGGTGATGAATTCAAAGCAGTTGTCAGATTAGACAGAAGGTCCCACGGGACAAGAGACTTTGCTGTGTAGCTAAAACTCGCTCACCTATCTGAGATAAGAACTCATTAAAATGCAAACCCTTATCAGGAGTCTGTCCCCAAAGCAGGGCCCTCTACCAGTGACACACAACACTTTGAATATCAGGGAACTACTCTCATTGTCAGCTTCCTCAGCCTCCCAAATAATCCCCAAATGCAACCTTTAATGTTTTCCCCTCTGTCCTGACATGTATTTCCCTCATATATCCCATGGCAGGTTGTTCCAAGTTACTCAAACCACACTAGGATGCCAGAAGCATGAGCAGGCAAAACTGTCAAGACATTTTCCCTGAAGTGATTTACTGTACATAAGAAAAATGTATAAAATGATGTAGATGATGTTGCCAGGCTTTTTTACATCTAAGCCCACTCTATCATGTACAACAGTGGTTCTCACAGCTACCCAGTCAAATGAGTCTCACAGGTTCAAAGCTGTTTCTTAATAAACTGCTCAAATAACAAAGACAAGCATCACCCCTTGGTGGCAACCACAGCAGTTCAGCTGACCAGTTGCTAAAGACCGTGCTAGCCTCTCTCTTTAAAAGCAGTCCACTCAGTGAAGGGGTGAGCAGTGTGACCTTTCAGCCATCAGTATTTGCTCGTTCTGACACATTAGGGCAAGACATGTTAGCAGAGAGAACATGGCTTTGGTATTACTCGTAGTGACACTGGTTCACACCAGCAGCCTGATTTGTCCAAGTCAAACTCCCATCCCAATCACATCAAGTTTCACACCCAAAACACACAGCCAAGCAATTCCCAATATACACGTGAAGGAGCCCTGAAAACGTTGACCCTAACTCTTAAGACAGTGACAACGAAACAACCACCAAATCCACAGGAATACACAGCCAACACTCTGCATATGAGTGTTTGATTTTTTTTTTTTTAAATACTGAAAGTGTGTTACTGGGCCAACTAAATGATGACCAACCCACAAAGATATTTAATGACTAAAAGACAAGGCTTGTTAAAATAAAAAAAAAAAAAACAAAGTGCCCTCATTTTACATAAGTGGTTTAGGAACCATCAAATTAACCTGTTGGCACAAGAACTGACCACAAGCAAAACCAGAAGTATAAAATGAGAGTTGGGTTGAGAACGGTCACAAGATTTACAACATGAGACATCAGATAAGTTGCAGCAAAGTATTATTTGTATGGCTGATATGCTTCCATAAAAATAATTATAGCAATGGCAACAGCAATGAGATTGACCCAATATCCTTCCATAAACATAAATGTTCCTTTAACTCAGTTTCACAGCCCTATCATCTCAGTAAGCACCCTGATCTTTAAATAATCAGGGTGTAGAGACCTATTGCTCTAGAGATATATGACATAAAACTGCAGCTGTTTACGGAACTGTAGAAAAGTCACACTGCCAGCTTGTAACAAGTTCTTGTGCTAACAGCACAAAGGCAGGTGGGATTTCATACATACGCATCATGTTGCCCAGAATGGTCAATACCTTTCTGGCCCTGGGTTTCGAGGGACCTATCGGAGCTCCCATTCAGCCTTGGACAGTCACTATCTCATGGCTTGACATATGGCTATCAGCTGTATAAGCAACAAGTTATTCTTCTAAGGAGAAGGGCTCATTAGAAAGGGTGAAAGAACTGTTTTCTCACCACAGTGCTATTTTCTCTTACTCTGGTCTTGAAATCTGCAGTTCAAAGGGAGCCAACGCCTCTTCAGATGAGTGGCTTCTACAGAAGGGTGAAGGAGAGTGTATATGCAGGAGTCGGGCATTTTAGTCCAGACAGCCATGCTCAGGTTCTCTCCTAGTGCAGATCTACTGCAGTTCTGAATGTCTGCTACAGCTTGGCTCAACCACACGTGCAGGAGGCAGTGTTAAAGCTTTCATCAGGCTTGGCGTGGGAATGAAGCAGGAATCTGCATCTGCAGTAACATTTAAATCCAAGACTGTTCTCAGGTCTTAGGCACACTGTTGGTGCAACAGCCAGTCCAAGCCTCTGTGAGCCAGCAGGGAAAAGTAGTAAAAGGTAGCATTCAGTCTCTGTATGGGAGATGGCCTTCCATGAACTGCATTGCTCCACAATGAAGTCTCTGTAGCTGATTGAGAAATGACATTATTGCATATTTCAAATCTTTTTTTTCTTGCCTCTGGCTGTTAAAGGCTAAGAACGTTGCAGTCATTCCCACTGCTAAATGGGAACTCTTCAAAATAGATAAGAAACATGATAAGATAGTGATGCTTCCAGTCCATCCTTTAAAGAGACAAGACTGGTTGCTTCAACAGAAGTTGAAAACAGAACACAAAATACTCAGATGAAGAGACAAAAAGAGGGGCAGGGGAGGAATGGATTGAAGCCACCCTAACTGATGTGGAAATAGCAGAAATTTTTAATTCAGACAGCCTTTATGCGCTCTGAAACAGCATCACCTTTGATTGCACTAATCAAGGGATCATCTGGCAACTCAGAGCATTTAACTGAAATACTGCTGCGTTTAAAATGGATTAAGTATCCCACCACAATACAAAGACAGTAGTAATAAGTGGCAGCATTAGCGAACAACGCATGCTTTCATTGTCATCTAAAGCACAAAACAAAAGGGCCTGGACAAAAGAGGACTGCAAAGAAACCTTGCCATGCAGTCTGAAAAACTGGGAGATACAACCATTCAGGACTATTTCAAAGATTGAATCTACAGAACAGATTCCTGCAATCATAGCACTTGCTATTTTCAACTAATGATAATAAAAAAAAAATTGGTAGCACAAACTAGAGTCCACAGAACATACTCTTATTTCCTAATGCCAAGATTATCCTGAAAAAGGAGATGAGGTGCAGGAGATATAAAAGTCCTTGCCACAGGAAAGGCCTCATCCAACAAGATCCGAGAGGTCAAGTAAGTTTTCTGCAAAGCTTTGTCATTACATCCCCATTTTGTGCAAGAAAACTGGTGGCAGTCTTTGCAGATAATGAAGGCCTAGGGGATAAGTAGGTACATGTGGCTCAGCCATACCCTCTCTGTGGTGACCAGTTTAGACACTGCACAGTGATTCCAAGCAGCACCAAAATCAAAACATACATTGCCATTTACATCCTACAACATGTTATAACTGTGCAAGGCATTACACCCACTTCAGGCTGCAAATCCATTTGAGGCTGGAAACAAAAACAACAGAAAAGGGATTCTGCAGCTGGAAAGAAGGGGGAAATTCACACATAGTCCCTTCTATTTTCTTGCAAATGCCTGAAGGTAACAATAGGCAGGCAACAGAAATAAGTAATTTCTTGAAAGCTTCATCTGTCACAGACTCATCTGGCTGCCTGCGGGCAGACACTGCACTGGGGGATCCTGCTTTTTCAAGCCTCAGATACACTCTCAGCATGGGATGCCTCTGGGACTGCCAGGATCTGAACACAGGAAAACTGCCTTGAAAACACATCACTCTCCTCCCCTCAAGAAGGGCTCAGTGCTGCCCTTACAGGGTATATTAGACTGCTCCCATAAATCCTCTCTGCAGACACCTAGTCACAGCTACTGGTACGAGCAATGAGTTGTCCTCAAATGCAGTTACAAACTTAGATAAACCTTTATCAGGGTCCTGTAATACAATAATACTTCCTTATAATGTACAAAAAAAGTGAAGTTATCCATTCCTTCACTCACTATTGCTAAAACCTTGGAGTGTCTTGTGCCTGCGTTATGGGCACTAGAGTTCAAGAAAGATAGATTACAGAAACCAGGTAATAGCACAGGAATTATCAGAGGTAATTTTTAATAGGTTATGAGAAAAATAAAGTTAAATAATTTGTCAATTTAGTCTAGTCTGAAACAAAATGTTAAAACATCCATGAAATACTTGAGGGACTGATGCAAAGAGAAGATCAATTCTCTGCTCACTAAAAAAAAAAAAAAGATGAGACATTACGTTAGGCATTAGGAAGACATTTCTAATAATAAGGACATCTAAACAGCAGGATGAATCATCAGAAATGACCCTCCTTTAGGTCGGAACACCATGGGATGGCTTGTCGAGATCCTCTCAAAGACTACTTTTCATGATTCCATGTTACAGCGTAAAATTGTAGAGCCACATTTCCCAACTGTGCAAAGCAATGCTTCTGCCTATGGCACAAACACCGTGAGACCGGGGAAGTGGAAGATTAGCACAGCTTTCAACCTCTTCCTATACTTAGGGACAAACAAGCTCCCGTAACGGGTATGTCTGCTTCCTGCAAAAATCTGACAAAAACCGGGTAAAATCAAACAAGCATTCAGCTGCTTGTGGAGCAACTCACTCAACTTCTGCCACCTGTGATGCTCGTTTCACTTTCTGATCCACATGCCCTTTCCTGCCTCCGCTCACTCGGCTCCCAGACTTGCTTTTGCAAGTGAGTTTTGTTGTAGAGGCACCAGGGAGACACTGGGAAGCACAGGGCAGCCAACCTCTCCCTCCCCCCTAGAGATCATGACACATGTTCAGACAACAACTGGCATCCCTGAAGTGAGAGGGAGGGACAAATGGCAAAAGGGCTGATTGATGATATCGCTGCAATTGAGAGGAGGGAAGAGATGCAGAGCCAGAGTCAGGTCAAACACCCCATTCTGAAAGATGTAAGAAACCAAAGTAGGTCCCAGATAAAGAATAACAAGGGTCAGATGCATACCAAGCTGGAATGAGCTAAGGGAAGCAAAGAGAAAGGAGTTTTAGTTCTCACCTGTGTGTCAATACACTAGTGAAATTATACAGTGCGTTTATTGATACTTCCTCATTGTGGAGATTCTGTGGGAGTGTAGAAAGAACTCAACAGCTTTGTTCATATGAAAAACCTGCTGTGCTCCTAGATACCTTTAATTTGTAAAGCCCCGCTGGAAAAGGCACAGGCTGGTCACACAGTTTTCCAAGTGAAAAATTAAGCTCATATATGCATCCCTGAGCAGAAGAGAACCTGGGAATTCTGAATCCTCCATGCCCACGCCTAGACCAGTGGCTCAAACTGGGCTCTGCAGATCACAGGCTCAGATGAATATTTTCAGAGCTTTCTCTTTGCTTTATTTCGCTTTTCTGGTTTTCACTTCTGCTTCACTTTACATATCCATACTATTTTCTTCACATTCTCTCTTAGCCTTCAGAGCAAAATAATCTTTTCATCTGCTTGCATTTCAGCCTTCAGCAGCTAATTTTGCCCTACGCGCAGCTGAGTAGAAAACTCTTACTAGCAGAATTACCAGCCTCAAATATTCAAGAGTCACACAAGACCCTAAAAACTCATGAGCATTTATGTTTTGCTAATGTTGTATCTTTTAACTTTGCTTTACAACCAAAAGTGCTATAAATGTGTCAGTTAAAATGAAAGCTGCAATCTTCCTCGGCTTACATGTGTCAGGAAATAGGCTTTCAAGAAAAATGTCCCGTGTTGTTAAGACTCAACATTAGAAAAATCTTGATCATTCAGAATCTTAACAACTGGCTATAGGTGACTGCACGTGACCAACTGACCAAAACAACCAAACAGCACGGCTCATTCAGATCACTTCCAAACAAATTTCCTTTTCCATCTCCTTCCTCTCCCCAATTGCTCTTTTAGCTGTCTCATAATAAAGGAGCAGCATTAATCAAACCATATGGTTCACCTTCCAGAATCAGTTTATCTGTATCTACTTAGGGTGAAACAGGCACAGAACAGGGTAAGACAGGAAACCACACCTCACAGCTGAGACAAATGGCCTGTTTGCTACTCTATCTGAGCACCAGAGCCCTAATCTCGGATGCAAACAAGATTGTGAAATATGAAGAAAAAAAAATAAAAAGAGGCCTTTGATGCTTATCACATTTCAAGATGGGTGGAGTGCAAAATCCAGAGATACTAGATCAATTATGGCTACAAAGCAAGAAAGAAAAGGGAGCATAACACAAATATTTTGAGGCCGTAGGATGTGGGTTAATTTATCTGATGGCACATATCCTAATGTAACATACTGATACAATTGATAAGGTGGAAAAAGACTTCTAGTGTTCATATAAAAATAAAGGATGGCATAATATTAAAACCTAAAAATAGTCCTGGTACAGCTACTTATCCAACCTGATACCTGTCTGATAAAGACAACTCAACTTTCATACTGTTTTCATGCCTGCACAGAACACACATCAATTGCTGAAGCTAGAAGTACATCCTGTCATCCTGACATCAAAATTTACAAGTTGGTGGTTTGTCTTTGGAAAGATAAAAGAGACATATTTATATGGAGAACAATTTGGCTTTATATACTTGCAATTACCTAAGTTGTGGGAACTGCATGTAAAGGTTAGAGCTAAGTGTTGAGTGAAATTAAAAGATGGAAAAGAAAAAAGTATATGCAACAAAATACCTACCTTTGCAACCTCGTGCATTGGATAATTACTGTTACTACATTTCCAGATGTAATTCATGTGATTATATCTACAAACTGATAAACCAAACCTTTAAATGCATACCTCTAACTACTGTGTAACCACTACTCTATTTTTAGAATGATGGTCAATGAGTATGTCTTAAATTGCTCCAGGGGTCCTGTTTCTCCTTACTTGAAAGTTGGTCTTTTAATTACTGCAATATTATTCTCACAGATTTGACTGAGATTTTGTGGAACGACCATGTGGCACTCAAACAAACCACAACCTCTCTCTTCTCAATGAATTATCAGTCTGTATGGAAAAGTCACAGATAGCACAGACAAGAGCAGATTTGTTGAGAACAGGTAAGCTTAAGGGCTGCCATGTGCAGACGCTGCACCTCAGCACGCAACAATTCCCGTCAGCCACAAATTCACGTGCAAGACTGGATGCCACCAGACAGATGTTTTGACATTTACCCCATTGGTCACGCAAACTATCACCTAATTCCATTTTGTCACATAGAAAAGGAATATTTACAAGATCACACACAAAAATATAAACATTTCTGCATACGCTGCAGAGAGTTAAAAGAGGCAAAGGATTAACTGAATCTTGAAGTCTGGAGACTAAAAATCCTTATGGTTTATGATCTCATCAGAGACTTACAACAGAATTACCTGCCTTTATCTCTTTGAAGTTTATCTT
>JAAGNO010005791.1:22485-42130 GCA_033439905.1 Ceryle rudis | reverse complement strand
TCATAATCTGTTAGGTTTTTATGGGAGAATGGAGAAGTATGTGAAATAAAATGTGTGTTACTCCCTGTAAGAGCTAATTTACTTTTGTGCACAAGGAATTAGATACAGTCCTGCAGTTGTTGTCCAGTCGGGCATTTTTATCTGCACTGAAAATAATAGCATCTTGAAGAGCATATTTATTGTTACTAAGCCCCTTTAGACATGGAAGGTAATATAATATCTTTTGAGTAACTGTTATTCAAAATATCTGAGGCTAATCACCACACTGATCAGAGAACATTAGGGTGCCAATCTAAGCAACATTTGGTTCTAATTAACCCTGTGTTTTATCTTTGCTATACTTTAAAAAAAATTCTCATGCATATTTCACAAAATTAAATCTGGTATCTGAACAGTTTTATTGTGAATTTTCTTCACATAGATAAATAATTCTGGGGGTCTGTGTGATCCTTCAGTCATCCTTGCCCCAAGTACTTTTCTCAAATATCCAATTTTAGAGACACAAGCGAAGACAAAATATAATTTAAAAAGCCAAGTGTACATATGCTTATTGCATGCCTCCTGTATGCCCTGATGTAGTTGTAAGCAAATACACGCATGCATACAACTTGTACAAAGCACATCTGCCTTCTGCAAAGAAGATCACATAGGAGGAAATATATTTAGCAAGTAATGAGTAGCCTTCCTTCACAGCTAGCATAGCAACTTCCATCTGTGGTGAATTAGAGGATATTCCAAGAAAAGATCCTGCATGAGTTTTGTCAGAAGAAATTAGTTTGGTGTGCTGTAAAATCAAAACCAGAATGACATGTGATTATTGCTGAGTGGCTGGGTCATTCCTAATGTTGCCTTGATTCCTATAAACATGAAAAGGAACTTTGAAAAAAGAGACATCACAGCTCTGTGCAACTGTGCTCCTTTCACTGTCATAAAATGATATTAATCAGAGTTAACCCAAGACAGCCTAACCCAGGTCAAGGGATGCTGGAACGGCATAGTTGAGTCTGCAAGTTGAACTCCTGCAGCAAACAGGCCCCTTATTTGTATGACAGTGAAGTTCTGTACCCAGGGAAGTCAACAGCCAGAATACTGTTGTGTAGTGGTGCCAAAATACAATTAATTTTGGGGTGTTAAACTTTTACAAGAAATGCATGTTTTTAAAATCTGTCATTAGACATTGCAGACAATAATATTGGTAGATCTTTAAATTCTAAACAAACCTTGTAACATTACTTAGGTTAGATCTCTGTGATTCTGTATATATAATGTCATTTGTCAAATTCTCATTTGTTCTGCAGTCCAGAAATAAAGAGCTTTTAGATAACATAAAATATGAATATTGTTAGTGTTACTCACATCCACAGCTGATGTAATGTACAGTCATGGTATTTACTGTAGATTCCAGATATAACTATTTTGAAAATACATAATCTGCTTTTGCCAGGGTGGAATGATCTGCCTGAGCTTACAGAGAGCTCAGGAGTTTCCTGGGAAGTGGATCCTCTACAGTCCCTTCAGGCCTGAAATCAGGATATTCTAATGTTCTTTCTAACCATTTAAGTAAAATTCTCTTGGCCATGTGCTTACCCCACAATCCTAATGGTTTTCCTCTGTCTCTTTGTCTAAGAGATTGCAAAGTCCTTCACCAGAAACCAGGAGTTTTCCTTTGACCTCTGCAAACCTGCACGGGGCAGCTGAGAACTGCAGTGAGTGTGTATGTGAATGTGAATGTTTACAGAAAATACTTTTACTTCAGTATTAAATTAAACAGTGTGAGATAAACAGAGCTGTTTATTAACATGAAGTGGATTGTTCATTTTCATCTTGAATTCAAATATATTTCCATGAACAGAGCAGCTGCAAGCTCAGGCCCACAGAGAATATCAAATTCAAATATTTTAAATAGAAGAGATGCATTACATAGCTTTAAGGGAGTGATTGTCCCAAGGGAAGGTGTATGGCCTTCTGGTTAACACTGGACTTATTTTGGGAGCTGTGATCAACATTGGGCCTTGCTACAGAAATATGGTGTGACCTTGTCTGTGTCACTCCAGGTGCCTACTCACCAGTGCATCTCTTGTGATTGAACACCTCCTCATCATTTTTCACACATCAAGTTTTTAGAAGACAGTAACAGTCTGGGTTATCATGTTGTTTTGTTTTGTTTTTCAAAATTAAACAAAAACAGCAATTAAAATATGAATATTTTAAATGAGAAAACACTTTTATTTTTGTTTTTAAAATAAAGATTTTCCTTTCACCCACCTTCTTTCTTCTTTTTTTTCTTTTGCATATAATTACAGGGTCACCAGGATGGCTCCTCTTTAATGGGACTTAACAATTCTCCATGTTCTACCCAATAAAAACTTGAGAGGGAAGGGAAAAGGAAAAGAGGGTGAAACTGTAGTTTAAATATTTTTGCTAGATCATTTATGCAACAGTTCAGCATGTTAAAATCATGGAGATTTGCTAATAGCATGTTTGCACTTGAGAGGAAGGTTGTGTAGATTAGTTTGGACAGTGATTTGAAAATACAAAATACATTAGGGAATAGTTTTAGAATCTAAAAACAGGGAGGCGGGGGGGGGAGTATGTATTATCTAAGTGTCTTGCAGGAGTCTTAACCTTCCTAAAGGTGAAGAAAGCCATAAAATCACTTTGAACATGACACAGGGATGAAGGAAAATGTTGAAAACCATCTTAGCAGTTGGTTCAGCAAACTCTGCAGTAATGTCTCACAGTGCAGTCAGAAGTACAACTGAAGCAGGATAAATATACCTTGGAGACCTTTCGCTGGTTCGTCTGGCTGCAGACTACAGTGAAGCCAAAATTTTTACTTTTGAGGCATATTCAGAATCTCAGGGGACCTTCAAACACCCCTAGGAAAATCCTGCTGCTACTGCTATATTAGTGACTGCAGTAAATTTACTTCCAGTGTATTTATGCATGACGAATTTACACCTTTGTCATATAAATACACTGTGTTCTTTCAAAGTTTCACCTGAGTGGAATATACTATTCCCAGATAAAGCTTACCTCACTGTTGGTGAGTTGCCCAATCCTGTCTGCTAAAAAACAGAAAGAAAGAGAGGTGAGCTTTAGACATGAGCGTGAGTTTCCAGCATATGTTTAAAATTAAGGGCTTTGCCCAGCTGAAGCCAATGTAAGTCAGGAAGGCAAAACCCAGCCTTGAGTAAGCAACTCAGGTTATGTTCCAGCATGATGTCAGGAGTGGTACAGTTAAAATCTGCATGTAAAAGCAGCCAGCATCCAAGCACAAGCTACACCCTAATGGTGTCAGGTCAGCATTTTGGATTTCAAGTTACATGTGGTTTCCCACACCCAGCACTGCCAAACACCACTTTTTTTTTTTTTTTTTTTTAATGGGAAAAACCTAGCCAGATGTCTCTCCTAGACTATTCTAAAACTTGAAAAATATGTTTGTTAAATATATATATGTGTGTATACATATACAGAACTCTAAATATATAACCATAACCCTAACTATATATTTAAAAATTGGTAAACAACCTTCTGGTGCCCTAAGTCGATGTCTAATTTATCATCAAGAAACTATTCCTAAAGCAGAGAATCACCAGAAATGAACCTGAGGTTTCTGAAAGCATATGTCTCTAAAGGCTGTTATCAGGTAGTAGAAAGCATCTAGAAACTACCTCATTCAGCATCTTGCATTTAACCATGAGTTCAGAAGTTTCTGTTCATAGCAGTCCCAAGGAACTGGCCCTTCAGCAACCACTGACTGTTGTGCAATCAAACACACAAACAACTTAAAACATAATTATATTATTTAAGTCCAGATTCTACTGTGACTTACACTCCATATAACCCTAAAATGATCTTGTGGTTGAAGCAGTGGAGCATTGCTCCAGGGATGCCCCCTATTTCATGTGACCTTGAGCAGCCAGGTATCCCTCTGCACCCTACATCTAAATAATGGGGGAGCAAGTGATCCTCTTGAATATAGACTACTTGGGTAGAGAATGTCTTCTCCTATTGTGGCAAGCAATATAATGGGGCCTTCATCATAATGAGGGACTCTAAGCCCTGTTGTAACATACTAAGACTCTCTGTTCTAAAAATGGATCTTCCCTCTTGCAGGAAGTCATCTGACACTTTGTAATGGCTTTCTGAATTCTGAAGAGGGATGAGAAGTCAAAGAGCACAGATTTCTCACTGAAGAAATATTCTCTGTTTCAGCTGAGAAATGTCAAATAATACATTTGCAACAAAAATCATCATACATTCTGAAATAATATTCCAAACATTCTTCTTGTATTTCCAAATAGACTTGCTGAAGTACAGAAACATAATTCTGAATCAAAGTTAAAAAATAAAATAATAAATTGTTTCTTTGTTATGAAATATTGGCAAGATTTTATTTTGACTCTCCTCATTAGAACATATGAACTTTTTGCCCACACATACATTTTTCTCCAGGGGAAAAACACAGAATTGTTCTATTGGAAAAAATGGTCATGAGTTTATTCAGAGCAATTCTAATATAGCAAATCTTTAGTTCCATAAAGTATAAGATGACATAAAGCAAGACTCTTAAAGTAGAATTATCATTTGGCAGTTTTAGAAAACTAAATAGCATTCCAGTAAGTACATGAAAATATTTCTATTTTTTCAACTTTATCTAACCTTCTGGAGTGTGATTTATTTAAAATCTGTAAGAATATTTTTATTAGCTATCTTCTCTGTTGGTATCTGAAGTGTCTTAACGTTCATAATCCACAGTCTTGGCTAGCACAGAAGGACTCCTAGAAATCTTGTTACTAACAGAAAGCTGCACATGGAACTGGGTCTTGATCACTGAAGCTAGAGTTCCATTCATTTCACCTAGCTTTATCTTCTAAAAGTGATATGTCTAGTCTAAATTACTCATCAAGTCTCCCTATATAATTAATGAGCAGACACAGGTACTTATAAAGGGGTATTTGTCCCACCCAAAGACATGTGTTGAAGATAGATGGGATAAACTATGCTCTAGTGATGCTAGTCTCCTTTGACCACAAAGCATGAAATTAGATGTCTAATTTCCACATGGTTAAAATTAGTTGAGATAAAAATCCTCTTTGGTCTCCAGTCTGTGTAAACACAAAATGTAAACCTTGAGGATAAGAAAGTAAGAAGAGGCTATGCACTGAAGAGTTCTTGTGGGACATCTTCCCTGTGATGAATTTGTGCCAATAATGTTTCCCTTTTCTGCACTCATTACATTAGTAGGTCTAGGATCTGTTGAAGGGATTGTGTACTAGAGGCCCTGGAAAGTGGTTGCTACTGGTTAGGCAAATGTTTTCCTTTGCTTCACGCTATGAGTATACTATATAGCTTCTACCATTCAAAAACTCTATCCTTCAATGTATTTCTCCAACTCAGCAGCTGACAGCATCTTTGCTCCTTACCTAGTGGCTTGATGGATTCTTTGAAAATGAACTCATGGCAATCCACTGGCAGTTTTGCAAGGTCCACATATTATGTCTCTATTCATTACAAACAGCTGGAGTAAAACACAAAAAAAAATCTTGGATTTTAATACAGCAGTGGTAAAGAATCACAGAAAAAAAAAAATCTCCTAATGCTGAACAATTGATTTTGTTCCTTCTTAGGAAAACAATATTCTTTATAGCCACTAATTAAGGCTTTCCAAATTAATATTTGAGTCAGCCACACAAATTCCATTGCTTTACTAGTTTCTAAAAAAAAAAAAACATTTCAGGAAAGTTCTTGTATTTGTTATTCTCTTATCCATTCCTCCTGATCTTCAGTGTGAACAACTTCTTAGAGGGTTCACTTGATCAGCTTCCATTTCATTTATAAATGTAGATATTGGTAATTTCTTTCTGCTTATGCTCAGAATGAATTAAATTCTCCAGGTATATCTTTACAGTGGCTTTTTCTCAATTTGTTTTCAGACTGATACAGAAAATGTCCCAAGGCCTTAGTCGTAACTGTATTTTATGGCAACAAAGAGTGCAAGTTAACAGTTCTTCTTATCATGAGGAGAAATGTTTCTTTCATCAATTTTGGATGCCACCTTTAAGTATTAGTTAAATGTCCATTTAATCCTGTAACAAGAGGAAGTAAAAAGGCTCTGTCCCTGTGTTTATTTCTAATTTTCTTTTTCATTTTTATAGTACTGTTCAAAACAGTATTATCTGAGTGCTTTCCATGTCCAATTTATTAAAAATAATTGAGTATTTGGAGGATTTCTGAAGTTTCTCTTTCCAAGGTGAAATCTGCATTTTGAATAAACTTTCAGAATTTTCATTTTCCTAAGTTTTCTTAAAGTGTGACAGAATTTGAATTTAAGTGAAAGAAACTTTACACATTTTATTATATCGAAGAATTAATTTAAAAAATAGAGAAAAAAATATGATTTTAAGGTAAAAGTAAGTTACAGGGGTTTAAAATCAGAACATTATGATTACTCTTTTTAATTTTTAACCAGATACCTCTTCTTTTCTGTATGTTATTTCCTCAAGCCTTGACTTATGTCATAGGCTTGAGGACAAGCCTATGGATTATAGGTTGTCATATCCAAAACTTTTTAACCATGGAAAATCTCTTATCTAGGTTTCTAAATACCATTATACTTGTTCCAACTTCTTCAATTCAGACTTATAAAGTTTTATCTATTTTCTAGCACAAGATTCATTACAGGGAGTAGAAGGAAAAGAGAGATCGTACCCCATCTCAGTGCCTCAGCATCTCCTCAGGTTCCTCTCTCCTGTTCCTTCCAATATAGTGCTCAAGATGTCAAATCTCCCAGGGACTTTCTCCACCCATGTTCTTCTGTTACCCTTAAAATATTCCAACCCTGATCTTTGACTAGGGCTTCTTCACCCTTTGCTGAAATAATTACTAACATTAAAATGGGTTCTGCAGGGCTTTGCTACTGCTTTGTAATAAATAGAGTAGAAAGGAGTTTAAGCCCCTGGGTTCTTACCATCTTCCTATGTGGCTGAGAAATTAGTCCAAAAGAGTTAAAATTTTCTTCAACCATGGGATATTTGGAACAGGTTGAAGAGTGAAGGCAGATTGATTTTACTAATGGAGTGAAGGATTATTAGTAAATTATTGGAAAACAAAATTAATAAAATGGTGAATATATGAATGAAAGCTGACAAACCAAATAAAAGAGAATAACAAAATAGTGACTTATACAGCACTGAAAGTGACTATGCTTGGTAGCTAAGGGACAAGAAATAAACCCCAGGAAGCAGATTAGTACTCGAGTGTAAGGAACTATACTGGTTTACAGTCTATAAGGACCTGGACCTCTGCATCCATAACAAATGACAACTCAGACATTTGGCTTTTGCAAAGTGAAGGTTATGTGGAAGACAAGGAAAATGAATCTGTGACATGACACAATGATCTAACAAAAGACCTAAATGCCAATTCATCGGTGGGTAATTCCTGCAAACCTCCAAGGGCAGAATTTAGCCTTCTAGAATCCATTTCCTCCTGGAATCTGCAATCTGCACAATAGTGCATGGAGAAACTGCTCACATGAATGCCTGATGGCATACTGGCATCTCAGATCACTTGCATGCTAATATGTGTGTTGTTTAATAGGCATCAATCCTTTCTTTGAGAGTAATTGAGCGGATATAAGGATATATAGTGTCAATGTCAACTGACATTTTCCAGGGAAGCTGGCCAGTTGGATACACTGAGATAATTCCAGTCCTCTCTCCTATATTTTGTGAGGTAACTTAATGAGAAATAATATATAGAGATAGATTTTTTATTCTTTTTTTAAAAAAAACAAAAACAAACATAGCATCCATAATTTATCATAGCAGCCACTCAGTCCAGCTTACTTCTACAGCACTCCTACTACCAATTTGGCCAGATGTTGTAGCAGAAGAAGCAGAGGCAGTGAGGGATTTACCTGGAAGCAAAGCTTTTCTCCTTCTGAACTCTCAGAGAAACATCTGCAATATTTTAGAGGCAACACATAGCTTGCCATTGATGCTGGATATTCTGAAAGGAGCCTGAAAATCTCTTTTGCAGCTGCAGTTGGCAAACAATTTGTCCAGTTTAGGCTCAAGCCTACTGCCATGTCCTTCCCAGGCTCCTGCAAGAGCCTTGAGCAGTATGTGAGAGCACAGGAAATGTGAGATGGGAAAGGCTACTGCTGTCCTCTCCTCCACCCACCGCAGCCCCACTGCCAGCATGGGCACCATCCTCTTTCCTCTTGAAATGGTTATTCCACTGCCAGGAACAGATATTATTACCATTTTGCAGGTACCTACACCTCTGACTTTGTATTATGTAAAATATTTAGTTTGGAGGTGGCTTTTTTTTTACTGTTATTATTGACTGAAATATAGCTTCAGTAAAGAAAAACAACTGGCAGCAATTCAGACGTACCCTCTATAACCTATAGGATCCTGTTTGAAAAGAATGTGTATGTTGGCACTGATGTCCAACATATATCACAAGGGTAGATTGGAAAAACCAGCTTTGACTGCATGCTGACATGCTGCAGATTCTTGGAAAGCTGTTTTCATAAACAGAAGGTTTCAGCCAGTAGCTATCTCCATCTCCTGTCTCCAGTCCAATCTCCAGCATCTTCCCATCAAAGTACATCTCATGAAATGGAAGATATTTGGATTTTTGAATATTTTGTAGTACCAGAGTCTAATAACAGAGTAGTAACTAAATTGACACGTATAGTGCTTGCAAGAACAGCTGTCAATACTTTCCAACTTCTTCTAATGGGGAGGCAAATTTATTAAGTCAGAAGCAAAATTAATATTATGTACATATATATAAGGATGTCTTGTGATTAAAAAGTATCATGCTAACACATAAAATACATTTTAAGTTGGTTGCTAGAAGGATGAAATCAGTCATCCAAAAGTCAAAACTCACAACTGGGTTTTTATTGTGAAACAATCTGATACATAGGAAAAAAAAAATAAAAAGGAAATGTCTATCAAGCTCGTAGAAAACCTCTTGAATTTGTTATGCTTATTTACGGTGCTATACTGCAATACTTCTACATCCTTTTTTACTTGCTTTGGCCATAGTGGCTGTCTAACGTAAGATGTTAAATCAAAATCTTCTAGTTGTATCATCAAACATCTTCACTAAGTTGTAAATGGTGGTATGTTCACTTAAGGGTTTTTTCCATGGTTTTTGTAAAATTTTGGTAATGTTTCTCTGAAAAAAAACAGTTGAGATTTAAAAGCCCTTCTTATTCTAAAATAAGAATTTCCATGTGGAGTTTATCAGTGTAATTAAACTGGCATCATTTCCATTTACATGGAAAAGTTGTCAAGTGTGCTTACTTTTCCATGTAAGTATCTTTAAGATCAAAGACTTGTTGGAAACCTTTTCAGAAGAAATGGCTTTATGTGAAATAAGAAATTCTACAGCTGCCTTTTATGAAAGCCACCAACCCAGCTACTTGTGCTTGAAAAAAATCAGTCTGTAGCTATAGCAAGGATTAATTATGTGGGGTAAGATTCATCTCAATTATCCGTTTGCATTTAAAAGTTAGGTGTATAGCCTAGCTAGTTGTTGTAGTTCTCTCTGTAGTCTATGGAAAAAGATGGACACTATTCCAGATGGTAACTTATCCTGCTGTTATGGGACACCTGTTTCAGGGTGGGCTGAATCATCCTTTGGATGTGCATCTCTCCTCCAACTGCAGACATAGAATCATAGAATCGTTAAGGTTGGAAAAGATCTCCAATATCATCAAGTCCAGCCTTCTACCCAGCACCTCCATGACCACTAGACTGTGTCCCGATGCACCTCATCTACATGTTTTTTGAAAACCTCCAGGGATGGTGACTCCACCACTTCTCTGGGCAGCCTATTCCAATGCTTAACTACTCCTTCAGTAAAGAAATTCTTCCTAGTATCTAATCTGAACTTCCCCTGGTGCAATCTGTGGCCATTTCCTCTTATCCTACCATTAGTTATTAGTGAGAAGAGGCCAAAACTGGCCTCACTATGACCTCCTTTCAGGTAGCTGTAGAGGGCAGACAGAACCTTTATGCAAAGCTTGGATATACACCTGAGTTTAAAATGACTAAACATGAATAGGAAAGCTGCTACCTTAGATCTAAATTTAGATAACTGGGTAGATGAATCCTCTTGACCACCACAAACTATAAAATATAATGCACACAAAAAAATGCAATAACTAATTACATATGTACATCACCATGAATAGAGATATTTGTCTCAAAGTTTGTTGTTTTCCCCAGAAAACAGACTGAACTACTCTTCATAGCCACATTTTCCCATATATTAGGCATTTAGATCTTCAGAGAACTGTTTTCAGATTCTGTAGGATTAAATTCTTAAAGTACAATAGACTTGCTGAAGTCTATTTTTGGCTTTTCCATCTTTGAGCTACAACAGAGGAAAAAAGACATCACAGAAGAGAGAAATTCTCCATGGACACTTGCTTTACACTTTCAGAAATCTCATCTTTACTCTCATCCATGCCATTCAACATCTTTTCAAATGTCATGGAAAAGACAGCACAGACAGTGCTAATAAAGCTGTAAATTATATAAAATTACTTGGAACGGTCAAACATAAAGCTTGTAAAACATAAAGCTTGTAAACATAAAGACTGTAAACAGTTGCCATTAAATAACAAAACAGTTAACAGAACAAGACAAATAACAAAACAACAGTTGGTTAAATAACAGAATAGCATATGAATACATGTGTGTATGGAGGAGAAGGGAATAAACCTCCTTATAGAAATATAATGACTGTTGTAAATTATCACAGGACAGGGATGCACAAATCTCTGACAGCATTGACTCAATATTCAACTGTAGCCAAAAAGGCAAATACAAACCTGGCCATTTAAAGGAAGAGAAAATAGAAGATATCATTATACTGCCTTCTACACTCTTTTGTCTCTGTCTCACACGCTGTGTGTCTCCAGTTATTCTCTTTCAGAAAGAGTATCAGAGCAGTTGGAAAAGCAAAAAGATGATCAAAGATATGCAGTGATTTCTATATGAGAAAAGGTTAGAAGGTATAGGGAAAAGGTGACTGAGAGACATATTATAGCTAAATAAAACCCTGATGCTATGAAGAATGTGACTGGAGAACAGTGGTACAAGAAACTAAGGGGCTGCCAGGTGTCGGGCTGAAAACAAAGGAAAGAAAAGCAACTGCACTGAGTTATGGAACTCACAGTGGCATGATGTTGCAGGGTTCATAAGTACAGAGGGGCAAAAGGCAAGAAAATGTTACAGAAGTTAGATCTTCCACAGTCTTCTTAAATGAAGGTCTTTATATGGTTTCTAGCTCAAAAATTCCTTGACACACTCGTTTTTTAAATTTAATTCACTAAGTATCACTCTACAGCTTCTCTTTTTTTAATACTCTGTCTTCTATATTTCTGTATAGAGTACATTGGGCTAACTGGACCTTTCCCTGACCTATGGTGTAGTTCTTTATGGCTGACACATTCTCACAAGTTGTATGAATACAAACCTCTCCTTCTGCAGGTCATTAGACATAGGTGAATTATATGATCACAGACCCATTGAAACAACTAGCTTTAGATCATATTGAAAAGGAATACATAGAATTTTGAATGTTTTTCTGCATTTCAAAACCAAATGTTTGAAAGCAAGATTTGAAGACTTCCAAAAAGGTCTGCAGCAATTCTATTCTTTCCCTGGTGACATTCCCAGACATGCAAGGAGGACCCCAGAGAGATTCAAGGCAAAGAAAGTGCCTGTTTTGCAGATATGTCTTCCATAAAAAACAAACAAACAAACAAACAAACAAAAAACACCAAAAAACACCCACCAAAAAGAAACTCGTGATACAACATTTCTTTCTCATACTGAAGAAGTAATTCACCTCATATGGAGTTTTTTTAGCTTATATATTATTCACTATATCACATTTGTAACTTTTAGAAGTTTCATCTGGCATTCTTGGGCAAGATCTGTACACAACTCATGGGGGAAAGGAACTTTCAAGCACTTATATTTTTTATCTCCTGTCAGAAGCAATTATTCTGAGTCAATACAGCACAAACACAAGTACACACTCTCAGTGCCCCAAGAGCTACTCTTTAGGACATTGCTACTATCTGTTGTATCATGATTTCTTGAGTAGGAGTTATTACAATTCTCGGTCTGATCTGGGAGCTATATCCAGAATAACTTGTCATGTTTTAATGCAAATGACCTAATTGCTATTAATATTTGTCAGGGGTAGTCCTAACACTAGGACCTGTGCAGACCTAGAGGCAAGCCAGTCCACCCTTAAGGTTGAAATGATATTTGAATTTCTGTGTTAACAAAAACAAGTAAGTTTTCTATGGAAAGGTAATTTTTATAGAAGAAGCACATGATGTGTTGGGCAAGCCTGCCTCTAAACATGCAGTATGGATTTTTTTCTTTAAGTTTTATACTCAGTTTGAGTACTTTGGTATTTCAGCAAGAGTATTATTCAAATTCTTCAGGGAAAAGTTGCATTATGTTCAGAGCTACAATTTATAAGAGCTGCATCATATCAAAGAAGTCAAATAGAATTATATATTGGTATTTTATTTGAATGTTAAAAAATCCTTTAGGCTAACTATATAAACACAAGGCTCTGTTCACATAATTTTCATCTGTATGGACAGTTCAAATACAGACATCCCCCTTCTAAGATACAGGCTGTGTATGACAAATATGTTCTGGTTTTATATCTTCAGGCTATGGACTTCTAAAAAAGCCCCACATTAGCATTTTGTACATCTATGCATGTAATACAGGAATTACACACACATATGTATCAGTAATGTCATGTGTGTGCATAAAAATGTCTATATCCACCCATATACAGTGATCCTAGGAATACATATGACTTCTTAAAGATTTTAAAGAAAGAAAGAGTAAAGATTTCTGTAATGAGTTTGCTTCTCAAAGATTTATAAATTCTTCTATCTCACAATAAATTAGGAAAAACAATTGGGGATATAAATAAGGATTCAGTTCCACAACTTACATATAGCTGGATAAAAACTGGAAGATGAGATTTATACTACAGAATCTAGAATGTGACGGAAAAAAGCCTTCCTCCAACCTTCATTTTCAGAGGCAGATGTTCTGAAGGGAAAAAAGGCACATGGTGAGAAAGTTTCCTCTCAGCTAGTGGAGGCCAATCTGGTGCCATAAGGTGTGACCATAGACAAGAAAATGTACAGACTCTCCACACAGACTGAAGCCATGTCTGCATCAACTTCTCTACAGTCCACTCTCCCTAAGACTTTGAGGCTTCAAAGTACCTGCAGATCATTGGCTTGGTCCTTGTAAATGCTAAGAAGTGCAGCCATATCTTTTACCCCATCTGGTAGATGTGCCCTCCCCCCTCTATGGCTGTAGCTTAGGACAAGCTAATACACTTGCACATGGTACTTTTGCTTCTACCAGCAGTCTGTTTATTCTACTTCCACTATGTACTTTGTACTTCCCTTAGATTAATTATGCAAATAATTCTTCTGTATCACACATATATTTCTTCTGATGATAAATAATTTCTATTTCTATTTAATGGGGTTAAAACCCCACAAGAACCCGCGTGAGTGTATTGATCCAAACCTATATCTACATCTATTTATCTCTACATACAATACTGCGCATGCATATATGTGTACTCAGGCTTTTCAGTTTGACCTCAGTGCCCGGAAAGGTTATGGAGCAGGTCATCTTGAGTGCCATCACACGGCATGTACAGGACAAGCAGATGATCATGGCTTGGATGGGTGTACGCTTTTCTGGAGAAACAAATGGCTGAATGGCCAGGCCCAGAGAGTGGTGGGGAATGTAGTTAAATCCAGTTGGTGGCTGGTCACAAATGGAGTTCCCCAGGGTTCATTACTGAGGCTAGTTCCATGCAATATCTTTATCAATGATTTGGATGAGGGGATCAAAGACACCCTCAGCAAGTTTGAAGACAACAAATTGGGTGGGAGTGTTGATCTGTTTGAGGTTAGGAAGGCTCTACAGAGGGATCTGGACAGTCTGGATCAATGGATTGAGGCTAGTGGTATAAGGTTCAACAAGGCCAAGTGACAGGTCTTGCACTTGGGCCACAACAACCCCAAGCAACACTACAGGCTTGGGGAAGAGTGACTGGAAATATTCCTAGTAGAAAAGCACCTGGGGGTGTTGTTACACAGCTGGCAGAATATGATCCATCAGTGTGCCCAGGTGGCCAAGAAGGCCAACGGCATCCTGGCCTGTATCAGAAACTGTGGCCAGCAGAACTAGAGAACTGTTTGTCCTCCTATACTCGGCACTGGTGAGACCACACCCAAATACTATGTTCGGGTTTGGGCCCCTCACTACAAGAAGGGCATTGCGGTGCTGAAACATGTCCAAAGAAGAGCGATGAAGCTGGTGAAGGGTCTAGAGCACATCTTATGATGAGTGGCTGAGGGAACTGGGGTTGTTTAGCTTGGAGAAAAGAAAACTGAGGGGAGACCTTGATCTCTACAACTACACAGAATCAAAGAATGATAAGGGCTCAAAGGGACCTCTGGAGATCATCTAATCCAACCCCACCTGCCAAGGCAGGTTCACCTAGAGAAGATAACACATGAACATGTCCAGGAGGGTTTTGGATGTTTCCAAAGATGGACACTCTACCACCTCTCTGGGCAGCCTGTTCTAGTGCTCTGCCACCCTCAAAATAAAGAAGTTCTTCCTCATGTTTAGATGGAAATTCTTATGTTTGTGTCTGTTACCACTTGTCCTGGGGGCAGCACTGGGCACCATTGAATAAAGACTATTCCCATCCTCCTAACACTCATTCTTTAAGCATTGATCAGCATTGATAAGATCTACCTGAACTTCCTGAAAGGAAGTTGTAGAGAGGTTAGGATCGATCTGTTTTCCCATGTAGTAAGCTATAGGACATGAGGAAACAGCCTGCAGTTTCACCAGAGGAGGTTTATGTTCAATATTAGGAAAAATGTCTTCACAGAAAGGGTTGTCAAGCACTGGAACAGGCTGCCCAGGGAAGTGGTGTAGTCCCCATCCCTGAAGGTATTTAAAAGATGTGTAGATGTGGTGCTTAGGTACATGATTTAGTGGTGACCTGGCTGTGCTGGGTTAATGGTTGGACTTGATCTTGAGGGTCTCTTCCAACAAGAATGATTCTACAAGACGGTTTATGTTGAATTCCACATGTCTGGTTTGATTGCAATGTATAAGTACAATATAAAATTTTTCAGAAGTTCATAATACAGTAATCTCAAAATGAAGTTTCCTTCCCACCCTAAGAGAAGATTGGCTAAATATGGTGAAGGCTATTTATTATGAGGCACTTCAGCTAAAGACTTGTTTATTCAGGAAAAGGTTGAAAAGAAAGTAAACATTAACTTTAAATTTTCATCAATATGGGGTGGAATATCTTTAATTCAAACTTTTCCAAAAAGTCAATCCTCAATAAAATTTCAGTTTATAAAATCAAATGAAATTTATTAAAAATGCTAAAAATATATTGGTGGATGGAGTAAATGTAACAAGAGTACCTACTCCAGCTTTAACTATAATTACTATTTATACAGGCCATTTGTGAATAGCAAAGCATTTTCTGGAGATACAGTCTTAAGGTACTATTGAAGTGCAGCCAAGTTTGTGGTGGAACATAGCACCTGCTATAACAGTGTATACTATACTGTTACATGGAGATTCATGTGCTTGTGTTTGTGGAGGATGTGTATGTATGCATACACACACATACATGTAAAACTTAATTTTGTTATTAAAATTACATACGCATTTTCTATATGTACGCAGCATAATTAGAATTGAAAGCCCCAATTACACTGAAATGAAAGTCTGCTTATTAATTGACAATAGGCCTCAGCTAAGTAGCAACAAAAGAGGTGCTTTGTTTGGCAACCTTTGTTTAAAAGGTCCTTTGAAAACTCTTTAAGAATACTATGAATAGAGATTGAACAAACCTTTAATCCTCTTCAGGTCACGTATGTGTTAAAGTGAATAATAGTGTGAGGTCTTTTTCACCTTTTGAGTTCTTTTAAGCCAGTAACCTAACTTGAAATAAGATAAAGGCCTAAGAAAGCTTCAAAAACTCTAACTTGCACACTTGTAGCTTATTTATTCTGCTGCAATGAGCCTAAAGATGCATTACATGTTGGAGAAATGTATAAATACTCAATATCTATAATTCCCTTCATTATTTGTTCGGTCCCTGCCAGTTATTTCTCTTTTATTCACTTCAAATGTGTTTAGAACCTTAGAACATTTTTTTTCATTTAATGCTCCTGTTCTTTTGTGAGTATCAGTGTGAAAATCTTTCCTTCGTGCTACAGTCCCTTTTTCCTATTCAACACTAGACTGCACACGATAATTAAACCTTGGGGGCTTGGAGATTTTGGTCTAAAGCTTAAAGAAATGCAGTAGTGAGGCCTCTTCTCCCTCGATCTTCTACCACTTGCTGTGGGGATTTTCTTTAGTTACACATGGCTTCACAGGTAAACAAGCTTGAAAAAAAATCACAAGCAGGAATTGAATTAACACCTTAGTATTGCCCATAATGAACCAGTTTGCTTAATTAGATGATCGAAAAATTATGTTCTAAAACATGACAGGGCACAGACTGAAGTCTCTGTTCAGGCAAACACCCATAGAATTACACCGGGGTATTTGCAAGAGGAACAGCATCACAGACAACACTAAAATTGCAATGTAAAATTGCTGAGTTTCAACTCAGATTAAGGTACTTTTTTTTTTTAATTGAACATAAAGAAAATTATAGGATTTTTCTTGTACTTTCATTTATAAATTAAACTCTTCAAGTATCTCTGAAACTTTAAGCCTGTCAGCACATTTCCTAAGATACAGGTCTGTAAACCTTAAGCAGTTCATTTGCTAGTGAACTAGGTGAAAAAAACTAAACAACAATTAATTCTGTGACCAAAGGACAGAGAGACACTAGACCTAGCACCTCAGCCAAGGGCCAGTCCACCATGAGAGCTCCTCAGGCACTCCAGTAAGCTATAGCCTGGCTGCCAGGGCATGGGCAAGCTGGCTACACCCCAGGATGCTTCCACTACAGCCACAGAATCACAGAATCACAGAATTTCTGAGGCTGGAATAGACCTTCAAGATCATCAAGTTCAGCCTATGACCCAACATCGTGACATCAGCTAGACCATGTCACTAAGTGCTACATCCAAGTTTTCCTTAAAAACCTCCAGGGATGGCAACTCCACCACCTCCCTCGACAGTCCATTCCAGTGTCTAATCACCCCTTCCATGAGGAAGTGCTTCCTAAGATCCAACCTAAATCTCCCCTGGAGCAGCTTCAGGACATGCCCTCTTGTCCTGTCACTAGTTGCCTGGGAGAAGAGTCCAACCCCCACCTGACTACAATTTCCTTTCAGGTAGTTGTGGAGAGTGATAAGGTCACTCCCTGAGTCTCCCCTTCTCCAGGCTGAACAACCCCAGCTCCCTCAGCCTTTCCTCATAAGACTTTCCCTCCAGTCCCTTCCTCAGCCTCATCACTCTCCTCTGGACCTGCTCCAGCACCTCAATATCCTTCTTGAAGTGAGGGGCCCAGAACTGCACACAGTACTTGAGGTGAGGCATCACCAGTGCTGAGTACAGTACACAGGTTCAGGTCCTGCTGGAAAAACTGGAGAAAATTGGGATGGTAAGGGGTTTGAGACTCTTTGGAGGAGCTGGAGATGGCAGAGAAGCAAGGGAGGATGCAGTATGCAATGGTGTCTGAAATCCATCTCCAGCACTTGGGTTGCTCAAGGCTCAAGTAATTTCTAAATTAAAGCAAGTGTGCATAAATGCCTTGTGCTTTTCCTTCCTTAGCCTTCCTGCTGGCCCCATCCACACAAAAGCATTTCAGGACAGAAAGAAAGGGTAATGTACAAAGAAAAATGCTATCTGACACAGATACTTGCAAGTCCCCTTGCCTTTTCCTTTCTTCTACTGTATATGAAGAGATACCATAATATGAAGGGCTTTGTAAATACCACAAGGCTGCATAGCTAACTATTGCTAACATCAATCATAAATTGTTTTCTTTCTCAACATTGAAATCAGTATAACAGTAAAACACCAGCTGCTTCCAAAGACAAATGCATTGTTTAAATCAGAACAAATTATTTACAAATAGGCTTCAATATTCAGGGTCTGAATTTTGCAGCATGTGTGCAAAATGTTTCTCTGGAGATCTATCAGCTGTGCATGCATTTGATCACTTATGCTAAGCAATCTGGGAAGCAAGTAATTGGCATTTCTCTGAGCTACTGTTCTGATCTTCTATAATAAATTCTGGAACTCCACAAGAAAATCCAGCATATTTTTAGCTTCATGATAAAAGCACTTTTTTTTTTTTTTTTTTTTTCTTTCCCCCCCTCCTTTTTCTGTTTCAGTACCCACTGCTTTACAGGGGGGCTGCATTCTTCTGATGTTTATCTCTTAAGGTGTTTGTATATAGCACCGCCTGCCATCCTCTCTGTAAAGGCAACCACCAGAACCATAAAAAATGTAAAAGTTGTCTGCTGCCTTAACTGTGAACATTTAGTTTTAAAAGAGACAGTTGCTTAGCTGGGCTCTTCTCTTAAGGAAATTAACTTTTATCTCAAGGACAGCTAATTTAGCTCTCACCACCTTTTCTTCCACTCCCAAGTACTTTCTTATCTTGGGTAATCAGGATGCAGGGATTCCCAATCTATCCCCCTTTATAGCTCTCTTTCAGTAGTGTTACTGTTTGAACTTCATACCCCTGGCTAAAAGGGCTAGCACACCAGCTCAGGAAGCAGTTTTAAGTATGAGGTAAATATGCGAGTTACTTAACAGCCCATATATGAACTCAATTACATCCTTCATCTCTTAAGATATGAATAAAAAGGCTTAGCTTTGATCTTGAATTAAGCAATCCCTACTTATAAATCAATGTACCATGAGATTTCATTAGAAGCAATGATTAGTGGTTAACATTGCAATGCATACAAGGTTGGGAAGCTTTGAAAACCAGTGCCAGTTTGGGACATACTTCTCACATTTATTATCTGAATTACACAGAAGAAGCCTGCATTTTTAATCAGGTAGGTACAGTGGAGATATGCAAAAGCTATTCCATTAATAGGATACATTAAAGTATTTAAAAAAATAAAAGCATGCACCTGGGTCTTTTTTAATTACTTCATCCATTTATTTTAGTCTAATTTCAAAATGAAATTTAGAATAGAAGGTATAGTATTTGTGTACTAAAGTCTTAAGGCATATGTGCACATTTAAAAAGAAATACAAGCAGGCATCAGAAGTTATTTTTACTGTAAACTCTCTTCATATGCTCCAATGTAGAATGTAATGTCTGCATAACCGCTTCTCAAATGTCCAAATTTCCTCCTATTCACATAGTGTGGAACAGATGTTGTCCTGCTTTTTATTACTTCATTTTATGAATCATACTTAGGCTGAATTATGAAATTAAAGTAATAGAAAATGTTACTTAAACTTGATTTTACTTCCATATCTTTTTTTTTCTTTTCTTTTCTTTTTTTTTTTTTTTTTTTTTTTTTATTTATCTTTTTTTTTTCTTTCTTTTTTTTGCAGGGGCAGATTTCCCATTTTTA